>JXCR01070723.1:110317-165169 GCA_002079205.1 Phalaenopsis hybrid cultivar | reverse complement strand
CCCACCAATATATCTATTATAAATGTGTTTGTTATCTTAGAGGGTTTAGTTCGTCTTTTTTATTTAAAAATTCTATCCAGTTTGTCATCGACGATTGCTTTCCCTCTAGGGTTGTATCTGAAGGCGAGAAGATACTCCGGCTGTAACTCGTCCGAGGTGGTGACCGTCTTCGAGGGTCCGAGTGGTGCTCCGACTATAGCCCGATCCTACGAGGATATTTATCCATCTCTCCTTTGAGCTCACCCTTGCTGTCGCCGAACCATCCTAGCCTTCCAGATTTTGTCGCAAACCCCTTTTCCTCCTTTCAAACCCGCCGTAATCCCTCCCAAGCCTTCTACACCCAGCCAGACATTCTTTTGTGACGCCGATCTAGGGTTCCTAGATGTTGTGGGATAACATAAAAAATGGATAGATAAGTTCTAAGATAGGTTAAAAAGGCGTGAAGAGTGATCGCGGCTGCAATTCAAGCTAACCAGCTGGACAGTGCACCGGCTGGAAGATACACTGGATTTCTACTGTCAAACATCATGTGGCAGCAAGTTCAAAGAGAAAGGAAACCTTCAAACTTTCAGGAGAGATTACCACCTTTATCAATCAGGTTATAGACCTATCACCTAATATAAATCAAAAGATGCAATACTCCAGTAGGTAAAACAGGAGAAAAAAGTCATCAAATAACATAGACCAAGCACAAAATTCCTCAGGTTGCACATAATATACTTATACTAGTATCTACATTAAACCCTAATTAGAAGTCAAAATATGGAACATGGTCCATAAAACCCATAATAGTTAAAATAGCGGCAAAATCCCCGGACATATCCGTTTCGATCCCAAATTGCAGGATTCCCACGATGCTATGCCCTTGAATCATTTTGTCATCAGAAGTTCATGAAAAATCTCCAAAAATTGCATGATTGAAGCAAATTTAAAATTAAACTACAAACTTATAGAGCTGCAAGCCGACACAAGTTTCAACTATCATTTATTGGAAGATATCTCTGTTGACAAAAAAAGAAAGCAAAAGAAAGAGTAAATACCTTTTCACAAGGCCCTTCCGGTGAACTATTAATGCTGGAATTAAGTATACTGGAAGATAGACAGGCAACGCCCTTCCATATTCTTCAATAAGAAAAGATACAAAATGCCTAGTGCAGGACTGATCGCCATGAACAATCTGCATACAGATAGAAGTATTATTTTTCCAATTTACCCAAGTTGCATAAGAGACGAAGAAGCAATTATCTTTAGAAAACTCATAACAAGAAACAAAGTGCAAACATTGTCATTTGGGACATTCAACTACCCAATGCATCATAATAACAAAAATACAACGAAAAAGCTAACGGAGAGAAAAAAAATCAAATAAAAGATAGCACAAAGAATCAGATGCGGGTGGCTCTCACCGTTGGACTCCCAAGTCCAACGAGGGGAGCAGAGCCAAACCGAACGACACTATTTCGATTTACTTTTAATTTTTAGAAAGTTCCCTCCTCTTTTCTTCTTCCTTTCCAATCCTTTCTAAGATATGTGTTGTATTAGAATTTGGATTGGAGTTTTTTTGTTCGTTTTGTATCGGGACAGCCATCAACATATCTTATTTCCTTCAAAGGTTGTATCCTAGAGTTTCAAATAGTGCTTCAGTTGTATGTTGGTATCCAAGTGATGCTAATCTTCCATATCCCCATCTGCATCCTCCACACATCGCTCCCAGTCCCCGCTATTGCTGCAGCTGCCCCAGAACAACAATCGTATCCTTGCTGCCATAGCCCCGACAGCCGTCCTCTTGCTGTCTTGCAGTCCCCCGCATAGGGCTGCAAAAAAGCTTGTTGTTCGCGAACAGCTCATGTTCGGCTCGTTAAGTAGCTTGTGTTCGGCTCGTTCGTTAAGTATACGAGCCGAACACAAACAAATTTTTAAAGCTCGAATTATAAATGAGCCGAACACGAACAACTCTTTGTTCGCTTGTGTTCGGCTCGATTTAGCTCGAAATTAAAAAAAAATTATATAACTTTTTATATAACAATAAATAACACCTCATGTGACAATATGGTTAGTGTCTTCTTTTGTATATATTTGATCCAGGTTCGAATCCCACACTTTACATATATTTTTCTCAATTTAAGTTTAACGAAACGATTTCAAGCCGAACACGAACACACTGTTCACGAGCCCTTTTCGAATACGAGCTATTTCGAACGAGCCAAACACAAGTCAAGCCTGAGCTCGCTCAAGCTCGGCTCGTTTACAGCCCTACCCCCGCATCCCCTATCGTCATCGCCATCGCCATCACCCCCCTCTCTATCGCCACCCGGAGCAGCACCTATTTGTTGTTCACATGCAGTTCCAACCATCCAGCAACCCGTTTCTCTCATTCCAATTTGTTGTCATTGCCGCAACTCCTCCCCTTCGCTGCCATCCTCCTCCCTTTCACCGCAGCCTAGGACAGCCACTTCCCCGTTGTACAACCCTCTCTTTCTTACTGCCCCCGCCTAGGACAACAATCACACTTGTCATTCCTGTAGCTTTCCACCTCACTCTCGCAGTTTCCCCACACCTTTGATGCTGCCCACGCCTTCTAGCCCTTCTCCCACCCTTTGCTAACTCTACGGAGGACCAAACCTTCGTCGATTACCTCCATCACCCCGAGATCAACCATGATTTGAGTGTTTTCATCATCTTTGTTGCAATTTCTATTTTCATTTGTGAGATTGTATTTCCCTATTTTAAATTCAATAATAACTGTTGATTTTTTTATTGTTGTTTGAGTTAAATCCGACATCATTTGGTATCAGAATCAATCTAAACCAAGTCCTATCCTAGGGTTTCTAGCATCCACCTAGACCAAAGCCCTATCTCCACCCAAAGTTTTTCTTTCTCACCCTACATCGCCCCTACACACCTCAATCCACCTATCCACACCCAAACCCTATAACAACTCAACGATACTGAGGAAAAGGCCCAGAGGTGGCCAAAAGATGAAGTGTCTGTTGAAGGATACAGAGATAAAGTGTCAGTCGGAGAATACATAGTCAAGGGAGTGAAAGTGGACTCACCAGATTTCGAGTGGCCACAGATCCTTGAGTGACGTTCAGACCTTAGCATTGAAGGTGGAGAAACAACAGAAGTAGAGTAAATACCCACCGCCATTCAGACAGTCACCCACAACAGGAGACATCAATAGAAGCACACGTAAGGCAATTGAGAATTCTGGTCAGGAAGATGATAGAGCTACTATTGAGAATTGAACCTTATTTGGGGTCATATTGGTAAAGAAGGAATATTGAAGAAGTCTAGGGGTTTTATCTGTAAAATACTGTAATACCCTATTTAAGCCCATGTAATGAATGTACATAAGAGATTTTGAGAGAGATTTTCAATTTGGTATCAAAGACCTAGTCGCTTGCTGCTCGACGCCTTTCTCACAAAACAGTGGAGGTCCATTCGGTCTGGATCGTCGTACAGATACCCGGATCGACATCCCGAGACTCACAATTTTTCTCTTTGATCCTTCAAAGCAATCATGGTTAGAGCTAACAAAGCCATATGCAGAGAGACGGGAGCCGCTTCGGTGGTCTTTCGTACGCAGCGGTCCTGTAGTTGCCTTCTAAATGGGCTTTAGCGGCGAAAGAAGGCGTGGGAGGAACGTTTCCATGGACGTGTAAATGATGAATGTTGCTTTGGTGGCCAACGGTTAAATAGTTGAAGACGGCGCCAACTCTGACAGATCCATTAGAAGGTGACAGAAGGTTGATGCCAAGCTGTTGGCGACAGCGTCGATCCTGCGCAAGGAAGAAGTCATCGGAGCAAGGATTCGTTTATGGAATTCCACTCAACAACAGGGAGACGAAGGACCAAAGCAGTTGCAATTTTGCGTGCAAGAAGAGGGATTGCGGCTTCATACGGCCTAAGAGCGGATCGAATGAACTTACAGGAAGGAAGTCATGTGTGATCTGAGTGATCTCGACTTGGATTCTGGCGGTTGTGGATGTAGGGAAACATAGATAGCACAAAAGGATTAGAACTTATAGGAAGATAGATCCTGAAATTCTGAGGGTTTTGATCAGACTCATACAGGGAGCAAGGGTTTCGACGGGAACCGCTATCTCGGCATATGCTCTAATACAAGTGAAGCAAGATCTCCCTCATGTGGATAAGAAACTTGATAGACCAACCATATCTCTGAGTTGGTCACATAAGATCGAGACTGCTCTAGTAGAGAAGATACTAGAAGGATATCTGATGAAAATCAAGCCAAAGAGTGACAATGTTGAGAGAGATGAGTGCATAGTCACACATGCCTTGTTTTACACATGACTACTCAACTCGATGTTTACATCGATTATCTCATTAGTAGATGACATTCGAAAGGTGAGCGAAATCCGGGCGAAGCTGAAAATCTATGCTGAAGTTAAAAATCATATGAGGGTGTTTCAAATTCAGTATGAGATGGAGACAGTGGTTCAGAGTGATAAACCGATTCAAGAGTAGTCCATAGAGCTGGAGGGATTGTGAGCAGATCTTGATCACTTCTCACTGATGTCGAGCTCTGACATCCAAAGTGCAAGAAAGGAGAGATCTTCACACAAATGAGAACTATGTAATTTCTAGCCAATCTAAACCCGACCTTTAATCAAAGGAGATTTGTCCTCCTAGCTCAAGTGACCATCCCTTCACTAGTTGAGGCCATTGCTGAGATGAAACAGAAGGAGAATCGCATGAAGCTACACTCCGAGCCAAGTGGACTTCCGGGTGCACATCAACTTTAGCTGCCTTGAGCCCAGATATAATAGGTGTCCAAACTCGCAAGTGCAAAAACCGTGGTAAAGTTGGGTGTCTAAGCAGAACCTGCCCTGGGCCACCCAAGGAGAGAGAGACAGGTGGATATGGGCAGGGTAGAGGTAAAAGTCCTGGTCATTGTAGTGGTGGACGGAAAATGAAAAAGGGGGCCACCAAGCAAATCTGATGGTAGCAGAGGTGGGAGAGACATGCAGTTTTTACCAATGAGGATCATAATTGTTTGAAGTTGTTGAAGAGGAAGCAGAAAAAAAAAAGATGGGGTTGAAGAGGCTTCCAACCAGTAGCCATCAAAGTGTAACATTGTCGCTTATGCTCACTCTGACAAAGGAGCTTGTGATACACATGCTCTTGCCTCTATTTCTTCCACAGGATTATCAGAATGGATAATAGATTCTAGTGCATCTCGACATGTGATAAGTCCTGCTAGAAAGTTTTCTTCATATACTCCCCTAGTAGAACCAGAGAGCATTCAGACTACTGACAATACAACACAGCCTATAGTTGATAAGGGTACGGTGAATGGTACAATTTATATGACTTTGTCCAATATTTTGCATGCTCTTTTTCCAGTAAACCTTTTATTCATCAGTGTTTTTATTCTCCAACTAAAATGTGCTGTTTTTTTTATATTCCTAAAGTGATGTTACAAGTAAAATACATAGGTCGAACACTTCGGAATGGAATGTGGCAAGTGGACTCTGGTACAAGGACCGAGAGGGAATAGACTCAGATTTGACATACATGATAGAGAGTCCTGGAGTACGAGAATCTGGGAGGAGTGTGAATAATGTGTTACAGCTACATCATAGAATAATAGAACCCTCTTGTTTTGGTTTATTGAGTCGATTGTATCATTCTTTGTATGAAAAGACAAGTAAATAAAATCTTGTTTGTGATGCTTGTAAGTATAATAAATTTACTAACATTTCTTATATCAGTTTTGAGAATAGAAGTTGTGCTTTTGACTTGATACATACTGATTTTTGGGGACCTTGTTCTACAAATTTAATGAATTGTTATCAATATTTTGTGATCTTTATTGATTGTTTTTCTCGTGTTAGTTGTTTATATTTGTTGAAAAATAAGGATGATGTGTTTGCTTGCTTTAAAGATTCATATAAAGCAATCTAGACTAGATATGATGCAGTAATGAAGGTATTGAGGTCTGATAATGAAACATAGTATACCAACAAAGTATTTGAGGAAAACTTGTCAGGCCAAGGGATACAACATCAAACCACATCTCCGTATGCACCGACACAAAATAGAGTAGCAGAGATAAATAAATACATCTTCTAGAGGTAGCTCAAAGCAAGAAGATTGCAATGAATATCCTAAAGCACTTATGAGGCAAACAGTTTTGACAGTTGTTTAATTAATCAACAGGATGCCTTTGAGGGTATTGGATTGGAAGTTTCATTGTCACATATTGAAAAGAAATAACAACGTGATCCTCCCATTGAACGTGTTTGGATGTGTATATCTTGTGAAAGATAAATTATCAATAAGGAAGCTGAATTCGAGAATTATGAAATATGTGTTTGTAAGTTATTCTGATATCAAGAAGGGGTATATTTGCTGGAGTTCGATCGCTTGGAAGTGTCATTTAGTGAAGTTGAACCGTACTACACTCAATAGATGACCTCACCTTCTAGTGACTCGTCAGATACTGAATATATGAGGCAAGGGAGGTCAATAACAATAGTGAGAGAGTGGTACAAGTGGGAGAGAATGTCTTGTCTTGTGATGTGGGATGAATCAGTTGAAAAACCAAAAAATGAGGAGAGTGAACTCGGAGAGTGAACCCAGAGGTGGTGGGATTCAAGCTGAAGATGAGCTAAGGGTGTATAAATAAAGAAGGAAGCTAAATAAGGGAACGGTGCTTGCGGTGCTACTTGTGCCAGCTAATCTTTTGTCTCGGTCTTCCCCAACCCTTCATACACCTACATCATCCACCTACGACTAAGAAATCCTAGATGATATGCTTTCTCCTTCTCCTCCTAACCCCCCAACATTAAGAAGGACTTCTTTCAGCAATGCGGGACATCCTCTAGATTGTTTTGGGTGGTAATATTACATTGCTAACTTTTTTTTTTTCATATTCTAACATATAACCTTTACAAAGAGCATTCATTGTATATTTAAAGAATGTCTCTATACCAAAGTGTTGACAGGTTGTTAAGGAAGATCCTAAATGGAAAACAACTATGCATGAAGAGCTTGGCACTCGATAAAAACCGAACAAGGTCGATAGTGCCACTACCAATAGGAAAAATACAGTTGGGTGCAAGTGAATCTTGACAATGAAGAAAACTCTAAACGGGAAGGTAGAGCGGTAGAAGCACAACTAGTGGCGACAGGATACAGTCAAATATATAGTATTGACTATAATGAAACCTTTGCACCAGTAGCAAAAATGAGCACAATGAAAACACTGATTTCTCTGGCAAAAAATTGGTGAGTGGAGATTACACCAACTTGATGTGAAGAATGCATTTCTTTATCTTGAGTTCCTGAAAAAGTATATATGAATAAATCACAAGGACTCGGTACAATCTAGACAGTTGGCAAGATGTGTAGGCTTGGGAAATCGTTATATGGCTTGAAGCGGTCTTCTCAAGCCTGATTTGACAAGTTTAGAAAAACTATCATGGGCATGGGATATCAACAAATCAATGTTGACCATGCGAAGTTCTTTTGACAACAAAAATGCCACACCACTATACTTATTGTGTATGTTGATGACATCATTGTTGTTGGTGATGATGAGATAAAAATTGTCCAACTAAGGGTAGCATTGGGCAATGAAGTTGAAGTGAAGAGTCTTGGATAGCTCATATATTTTATTAGGATTAAAGTTACCCATAGACCTGAGGGGATGATCTTCTCTTATGTACTAGATCTCCTCACGAAAATAAGCATGTTAGGGTGCAAGCCCGCAGTCTCTCCAATAGACTAGAAAGCCAAGTTGAGTGTAGAGGCAGAAGAGTGGATTGCTCGTGAGAGGTACCAGAGATTGATAATCCATCTGATCTATCTGTGTCACCCTCGAACTGACATCTCTTTGCAATAAGTGTGGTGAGCCACTCCATATATGATCCAACATATGGATGAACATACAAGATCCAAGGAAGGGCCATATGGATGCAGTGTATTAGATTTTGAGGTACCTGAAGAGTGCACCAGAGAAGGGGGAATTGATCTTCATGAAGAATGAGCATGTTGACAATGAGGGTTTTGGTGACGCTGATTGTTCGAGTTGTGCAGATGACAGAAGATCCACCTCAAGATATTGCATGTTCGTAGGGGGCAACTTGGTCCCTTGGAAGAGGAAGAAACAGTCTACAATAACGAGGTCAACAAAAGAGANGAGCATTCATTGTATATTTAAAGAATGTCTCTATACCAAAGTGTTGACAGGTTGTTAAGGAAGATCCTAAATAAAAAACAGCTATGCATGAAGAGCTTAAGACTCTCGATAAAAACCGAACAAGGTCGATAGTGCCACTACCAATAGGAAAAATACAGTTGGGTGCAAGTGAATCTTGACAGTGAAGAAAACTCTAAAAGGGAAGGTGGAGTGGTAGAAGCACAACTGGTGGCGACAGGATACAGTCAAACATATAGTATTGACTATAATGAAACCTTTGCACCAGTAGCAAAAATGAGCACAATGAAAACACTGATTTCTCTGGCAAAAAATTGGTGAGTGAAGATTACACCAACTTGATGTGAAGAATGCATTTCTTTATCTTGAGTTCTTGAAAAAAGTATATATGAAAAAATCACAAGGACTCGGTACAGTCTAGACAGTTGGCAAGATGTGTAGGCTCGGGAAATCGTTATATGGCTTGAAGCGGTCTTCTCGAGCCTGATTTGACAAGTTTAGAAAAACTATCATGGGCATGGGATATCAACATATCAATGTTGACCATACGAAGTTCTTTTGACAACAAAAATGTCACGCCACTATACTTATTGTGTATGTTGATGACATCATTGTTGCTGGTGATGATGAGACAAAGATTGTCCAACTAAAGGTAGCATTGGACAATGAATTTGAAGTGAAGAGTCTTGGATAGCTCATATACTTTCTTAGGATTAAAGCGACCCATGGACCTGAGGGGATGATCTTCTCTTATGTACTAGATCTCCTCACGAAAATAAGCATGTTAGGGTGCAAGCCCACAGTCTATCCAATAGAATAGAAAGCCAAGTTGAGTGTTGAGGCAGAAGAGTGGATTGCTCGTGAGAGGTACCATAGATTGATAATCCATCTGATCTATCTGTGTCACCCTCGAACTGACATCTCTTTGCAATAAGTGTGGCGAGCCACTACATATATGATCCAACATATGGATGAACATACATGACCCAAGGAAGGGTCATATGGATGCAGTGTATTAGATTTTGAGGTACCTGAAGAGTGCACCAGAGAAGGGGGAATTGATCTTCATGAAGAATGAGCATGTTGACAATGAGGGTTTTGGTGACGCTGATTGTTCGAGTTGTGCAGATGACAGAAGATCCACCTCAAGATATTGTTCGTAGGGGGCAACTTGGTCCCTTGGAAGAGGAAGAAACAGTCTACAGTAGCGAGGTCAACAAAAGAGGCAGAGTACAGGGTCAATGCCTTAAGAGTTGTTGAGATGATGTGGCTAAGAGCCTTGCTGAGTGAGTTCAAGGTGGACCAAGAAACTCAAATGAAGTTGTGGTGCAACAACAAGTTAGCAACTAGCATTGCCAACAACCCGGTGCAACACGATAGAACCAAACATGTGGAGATTGATAGATTCTTCATCAAGGAAAAACTGAATAATGAGCTACCAAAGCTAAGTTATTTAGCCACTGGAGAGCAAATGACTGACTACCTCACGAAAGGACTTAATTCACTAGATTTGTCTAGGTTATATGACAAGTTGGGCTTAGTGGATATCTTTTGCCTATCTTGAGGGGGAGTGTTGAGAATTGGACCTTATATAGAGTCATATTAGTAAAAAGGGAATATTGAACAAGTCTAGGGGTTTATTTGTAAGATATTGTAATGTCCTATTTAAACCCATGTTATGGATGTACAGAGGGATTTTGAGAGAAAATTGATAAACTCGGCCGGCTAAAGGAGGATCTGACAACTGTAAGGAAGCCCTAGCAAGCTGGACTGAGGATCTGGAGGGGCATTTAGTTGGTTGGAGGAAGAATCTGTGCCTTGAAGGATACTCATGGAAGCCAGATCGAACAGCTAGCCGCTAGAGGAAGAAACAAGTCACTGCAGAGGGAGACCTAGCCGCTAGAGGAAGAACCTACGCCTGAACTGAGGATCTGGATCGAACGATCAGAAGACTTAACTCTGGAACGAACGTCTGCCAGCCGACGACTAAGGGAAAGACCCAACAGCTGGGTTAGAACCAAGCTCTAATACCATGATAACTTTGAGAATAAAATCAGGACAAATCTTATTGATGCAAAAAGGGGCATAAATATCAATTACAGGATCTATTAGTCAGGAATGAAATAAAAACATGATACAAAAAAAAGAAAAGGAATAATAAAAAAATCCAAGCTAATAATACATAATAAACAGGAATTAATAATGGCTAAAAATAGTGATTAATAAATATTCTAATAGCCCCCATGTTGGTAGAGAAGCTATTCCATGATTCAAAAAAAGACTTACATATTACAACAGATATTATTTAAAATTTGCAACAGACCTTCGTCTTGAAAATGAATTATTGCAAGAACAAAAAAATGAAAAACAATGAACAAATACATGAATATTGAATTATTTGAAGTTAAAAAAGATGGCATTAATTACGCACTGAGCAAGGCACTTTCATGTTTGGGTCTAGTTTTAGATTAGAACCCATAGATTTGTAGTGTTTCTCTATCACATCCAAGTTCATAAATTGTGCATTGGTTGCAAGTTCTTTAACACCCTGTAGAATAGGAGCAGCTTTTCCACCATGCTTATTAAGAAATGCTTTATATGATGGTGGGAGGCTTTCTTGGTTCAAAATGTAAGCAGACCTGCAGAACAATTGCACTAAAATGAGACTGCTTGCTTCTCTATGAAATAAAAAAAGCAGAATGAATAATGCTGAACACCAAATTAATAAGATGAAAAATTATCTGAGCATATAATTTTATATGAAGTGTGGCAGTTATCATATATTTTGAAAATCCCGTCAATGTATATGAATGGGCATGAAAAAAAATTATCATGACAGTGAAATGTGAAATAAAACAACACGAATGGTCACAAGTCGGGACACTGCTGGCGCTTAATCTTTAATAAGATATACATAAAAGTGTTTTCGTAAATAACCGAACTGTAGCTCTGATCCAAATTCTCATACACGAGGACTGGAACCTCGACTTCCTAGCATGAGATTAAGAAAAATGAAAGGGGAAAAAGTTTATGCCTGACAAGATCCAGTAGGTAAATATCGCCATCCAAAGTAGTTTAGAATAACCAACATATAAGCTTTATTTTAGGGAGAAGAGTGAACCCAAATCATTAGCGATTGAGAGAGAGAAATGAAGTGTCTTTACAGAAGCTGGAGTTGCAAAACTGAAAAGCTGCTACCCACATGCCCAAAGCAATGATAGACTTGTTTATGCTTGTGAAATTAAACTTAATCAAATCCTTATACACATTTCTTACCGGACTGCTACCTTCACAGAAAAGGGTTTTCTCCCTTCCAGGTAGGAGCCAGAGTTAGGCTGCTTTTAGCATCTACGTTGATGGTAAAAAAATTTCATCTTTCAACATGAATTAGGGCTGCAAATTAAATATTTGATCTTCAATTTGCTTTCTTAATTTTGAAAAGTTATATTTGAGATATTCTAGTGACAATGACATGCTCTTGATATTACTGGTGGCACCTTGTGTTGCATACATTGTGAGTGTCCCTTTTGCATATCGTGAGAGCTTAGTTGACTTCATTTTGAGGTAACACATATCCTTCATAAATCTTAGTAAAAATCTTAAAATTGGTGTTTTCAAATTCTATACATCGTGTGTTCCAAGATTTATTAAGAAGGTCAGTCAAGTGTTGGAGTAGACTAGTTAATGGGCATCACCTAGTCAGCTTTGGTCCTTGGGTCAGCTCCATAGTGTCTTCTGGGAGTACTACGACCAAGTTCTTACCAATAGATCGACTTCTTATTTCCACTCAGCTCAGCAATGGAAAAAGTGAGTTTACATAAGATTTTTATTTTATGCAAAGCCAATTGGGTTTTGACTAGTTCTCGTTTGTGATCCTTCCAAAACTTCATACCATAGCATCTAATCATGCTGAGGGTTCACTTAAGGCACCATGCCCATCTTGATTGGTTGACCAAATTGCACACCGCTAATTCTAACCTGGTCAACTTAATGAAACTAGTTAAACGGTAACTTTTCTGTATTAAATTCCAGTTTGAAGTTGGTCGAAGAGTTAGCTCTTGGGGGACTGATTTTTAATATCTTGCCAAAAGTAATCAGAGCTATCCATGCATGACTAGTTATACCATAATATTGGGTGAGTAGACAGTTACACTTTTCGATTTGAGAGTGCTTGGTCACGTAAGTATGTGATCTAGTGAAGCTGGTTGGCACAATTTTGTTATGAGATATCGTCATAAGTTGCCATGAGAATGAATCTAATCTCCTACATCAAGGACCATTTCTCATAATCTCCGTCATTTCACGCTTATCTTACTTTCATACGAAGTGGGAATTTTTTTAATGTTTAAACTATGGAATTTTACAACCACAACAACAACAACAACAAAGCCTTGATCCCACTATGTGGGGTCGACTACATGAATCNATGTTGCTTTGGTGGCCAACGGTTAAATAGTTGAAGACGGCGCCAACTCTGACAGATCCATTAGAAGGTGACGGAAGGTTGATGCCAAGCTGCTGGCGGCAGCGTCGATCCTGCGCAAGGAAGAAGTCATCGGAGCAGGGATTCGTTTATGGAATTCCACTCAACAACAGGAAGACGAAAGACCAAAGCAGTTGCAATTGTGCGTGCAAGAAGAGGGCTTGCGGCTTCATACGGGCTAAGAGCGGATCAAATGAACTTACAGGAAGGAAGTCGTGTGTGATCTGAGTGATCTCGACTTGGATTCTTGCGGTTGTGGATGTAGGGAAACGTAGATAGCACAAAAGATAAAGGATTAGAACTTATAGGAAGATAGATCCTGAAAGTCTGAGGGTTTTGATCAGACTCATACAGGGAGCAAGGGTCTCGACGGGAACCGCTATCTCGGCATATGCTCTAATACAAGTGAAGCAAGATCTCCCTCATGTGGATAAGAAACTTGATAGGCCAGCCATATCTCTGAGTTGGTCACATAAGATCGAGATTTCTCTAGTAGAGAAGATACTAGAAGGATATCTGATGAAAATCAAGCTAAAGAGTGACAATGTTGAGAGAGATGAGTGAACTCGATGTTTACATCGATTATCTCATTAGTAGATGACATTCGAAAGGTGAGCGAAATCCGGGTGAACCTGAAAATCTATGCTGAAGTTGAAAATCATATGAGGGTGTTTCAGATTCAGTATGAGATGGAGACAGTGGTTCAGGGTGATAAACCGATTCAAGAGTAGTCCATAGAGCTGGAGCGATTCTGAGCAGATCTTGATCACTTCTCACTGATGTCGAGCTCTGACGATCCAAAGTGCAAGAAAGGAGAGATCTTCACACATATGAGAACTATGTAATTTCTAGCCAATCTAAACCCGACCTTTAATCAGAGGAGATTTGTCCTCCTAGCTCAAGTAACTATCCCTTCACTAGTTGAGGCCATTGCTGCGATGAAACAGAAGGAGAATCGCATGAAGCTACACTCTGAGCCAAGTGGACTTCCGGGTGCACATCAACTTTAGCTGCCTTGAGCTCAGATATAATAGGTGTCCAGGGGCAAACTCGCAAGTGCAAAAACCGTGGTAAAGTTGGGCGTCTAAGCAGAACCTGCCCTGGGCCACCCAAGGAGAGAGAGACAGGTGGATATGGGCGAGGTAGAGGTAAAAGTCGTGGACATGGTAGTGGTGGGCGGAAAATGAAAAAGGGGGCCACCGGGCAAATCTGATGGTAGCGGAGGTGGGAGAGACGTGCAGTTTTTACTAATGAGGATCATAAGTGTTTGAAGTTGTTGAAGAGGAAGCAGAAAAAAAAAAGATGGGGTTGCAGAGGCTTCCAACCAGTAGCCATTAAAGTGTAACATTGTCACTTACGCTCACTCTGACAAAGGAGCTTGTGATACACATGCTATTGCCTCTAATTCTTCCACAGGATCATCAGAATGGATAATAGATTCTAGTGCATCTCGACATGTGATAAGTCTTGCTAGAGAGTTTTCTTCATATACTCCCCTAGTAGAACCAGAGAGCATCCAGACTACTGACAATACAACACAGCCTATAGTTGATAAGGGTATGGTGAATGATACAATTTATATGACTTTGCCCAATATTTTGCATGCTCTTTTTCCAGTAAACCTTTTATTCATCTGTGTCTTTATTCTGCAACTAAAATGTGTTGTTTTTTTTTTTGTATTCCTAAGGTGATGTTACAAGTAAAATACATAGGTCAAACACTTCGGAATGGAACGTGGCAAGTGGACTCTGGTACAAGGACCGAGAGGGAATAGACTCAGCTTTGACATACATGATAGAGAGTCCTGGAGTAGGAAAATCTGAGAGGAGTGTGAATAATGTGTTACAGCTACATAATAGAATAATAAAACCCTCTTGTTTTGGTTTATTGAGTCGATTGTATCATTCTTTGTATGAAAAGACAAGTAAATAAAATCTTGTTTGTGATGCTTGTAAGTATAATAAACTTACTAACATTTCTTATATCAGTTTTGAGAATAGAAGTTGTGTTTTTGACTTGATACATACTGATTTTTGGGGACCTTGTTCTACAAATTTAATGAATTGTTATCAATATTTTGTGATCTTTATTGATTGTTTTTCTCGTGTTAGTTGTTTATATTTGTTGAAAAATAAGGATGATGTGTTTGATTGCTTTAAAGATTTATATAAAGCAATCTAGACTCGATATGATGCAGTAATAAAGGTATTGAGGTCTGATAATGAAACATAGTATACCAACAAAGTATTTGAGGAATACTTGTCAGGCCAAGGGATACAACATCAAACCACATCTCCATATGCACCGACACAAAATAGAGTAGTAGAGATAAATAAATACATCTTCTAGAGGTAGCTCAAAGCAAGAAGATTGCAATGAATATCCTAAAGCACTTATGAGGCAAACAGTTTTGACAGTTGTTTAATTAATCAACAGGATGCCTTTGAGGGTATTGGATTGGAAGTTTCATTGTCACATATTGAAAAGAAATAACAACAAGATCCTCCCATTGAACGTGTTTGGATGTGTATATATTGTGAAAGATAAATTATCAATAAGGAAGCTGAATTCGAAAACTGTGAAATATGTGTTTGTAAGTTATTCTGATATCAAGAAGGGGTATGTTTGCTGGAGCCCGATCGCTTGGAAGTGTCATTTAGTGAAGTTGAACTGTACTACACTCAATAGACCTCACCTTTTAGTGACTCGTCAGATACTGAATATATGAGACAAGGGAGGTAAATAACAATAGTGAGAGAGTGGTACAAGTGGGAGAGAATGTCTTGTCTTGTGATGTGGGATGAATCAGTTGAAAAACCAAAAAATGAGGAGAGTGAACTCGGAGAGTGAACCCAGAGGTGGTGGGATTCAAGCTGAAGATGAGCTAAGGGTGTATACACAAAGAAGGAAGCTAAATAAGGGAACGGTGCTTGCGGTGCTACTTGTGCCAGCTAATCTTTTGTCTCGGTCTTCCCCGACCCTTCATACACCTACATCATCCACCTACGACTAAGAACTCCTAGATGATATGCTTTCTCCTTCTCCTCCTAACCCCCCAACATTAAGAAGGACTTCTTTCAGCAATGCGGGACATCCTCTAGATTGTTTTGGGTGGTAATATTACATTGCTAACTTTTTTTTTTTCATATTCTAACATATAACCTTTACAAAGAGCATTCATTGTATATTTAAAGAATGTCTCTATACCAAAGTGTTGACAGGTTGTTAAGGAAGATCCTAAATGGAAAACAACTATGCATGAAGAGCTTGGCACTCGATAAAAACCGAACAAGGTCGATAGTGCCACTACCAATAGGAAAAATACAGTTGGGTGCAAGTGAATCTTGACAATGAAGAAAACTCTAAACGGGAAGGTAGAGCGGTAGAAGCACAACTAGTGGCGACAGGATACAGTCAAATATATAGTATTGACTATAATGAAACCTTTGCACCAGTAGCAAAAATGAGCACAATGAAAACACTGATTTCTCTGGCAAAAAATTGGTGAGTGGAGATTACACCAACTTGATGTGAAGAATGCATTTCTTTATCTTGAGTTCCTGAAAAAGTATATATGAATAAATCACAAGGACTCGGTACAATCTAGACAGTTGGCAAGATGTGTAGGCTTGGGAAATCGTTATATGGCTTGAAGCGGTCTTCTCAAGCCTGATTTGACAAGTTTAGAAAAACTATCATGGGCATGGGATATCAACAAATCAATGTTGACCATGCGAAGTTCTTTTGACAACAAAAATGCCACACCACTATACTTATTGTGTATGTTGATGACATCATTGTTGTTGGTGATGATGAGATAAAAATTGTCCAACTAAGGGTAGCATTGGGCAATGAAGTTGAAGTGAAGAGTCTTGGATAGCTCATATATTTTATTAGGATTAAAGTTACCCATAGACCTGAGGGGATGATCTTCTCTTATGTACTAGATCTCCTCACGAAAATAAGCATGTTAGGGTGCAAGCCCGCAGTCTCTCCAATAGACTAGAAAGCCAAGTTGAGTGTAGAGGCAGAAGAGTGGATTGCTCGTGAGAGGTACCAGAGATTGATAATCCATCTGATCTATCTGTGTCACCCTCGAACTGACATCTCTTTGCAATAAGTGTGGTGAGCCACTCCATATATGATCCAACATATGGATGAACATACAAGATCCAAGGAAGGGCCATATGGATGCAGTGTATTAGATTTTGAGGTACCTGAAGAGTGCACCAGAGAAGGGGGAATTGATCTTCATGAAGAATGAGCATGTTGACAATGAGGGTTTTGGTGACGCTGATTGTTCGAGTTGTGCAGATGACAGAAGATCCACCTCAAGATATTGCATGTTCGTAGGGGGCAACTTGGTCCCTTGGAAGAGGAAGAAACAGTCTACAATAACGAGGTCAACAAAAGAGACAGAGTACAGGGTCAAGGCCTTAAGAGTTGTTGAGATGATGTGGCTAAGAGCCTTGTTGAGTGAGTTCAAGGTGGACCAAGAAACTCAAATGAAGTTGTGGTGCAACAACAAGTTAGCAAATAGCATTGCCAACAACCCGGTGCAACACGATAGAACCAAACATGTGGAGATTGATAGATTCTTCATCAAGGAAAAACTGAATAATGAGCTACCAAAGCTAAGTTATTTAGCCACTGGAGAGCAAATAGCTGACTACCTAGCTAAAGGACTTAATTCACTAGATTTGTCTAGGTTATATGACAAGTTGGGCTTAGTGGATATCTTTTGCCTATCTTGAGGGGGAGTGTTGAGAATTGGACCTTATATAGAGTCATATTAGTAAAAAGGGAATATTGAACAAGTCTAGGGGTTTATTTGTAAGATATTGTAATGTCCTATTTAAACCCATGTTATGGATGTACAGAGGGATTTTGAGAGAAAATTGATAAACTCGGCCGGCTAAAGGAGGATCTGACAACTGTAAGGAAGCCCTAGCAAGCTGGACTGAGGATCTGGAGGGGCATTTAGTTGGTTGGAGGAAGAATCTGTGCCTTGAAGGATACTCATGGAAGCCAGATCGAACAGCTAGCCGCTAGAGGAAGAAACAAGTCACTGCAGAGGGAGACCTAGCCGCTAGAGGAAGAACCTACGCCTGAACTGAGGATCTGGATCGAACGATCAGAAGACTTAACTCTGGAACGAACGTCTGCCAGCCGACGACTAAGGGAAAGACCCAACAGCTGGGTTAGAACCAAGCTCTAATACCATGATAACTTTGAGAATAAAATCAGGACAAATCTTATTGATGCAAAAAGGGGCATAAATATCAATTACAGGATCTATTAGTCAGGAATGAAATAAAAACATGATACAAAAAAAAGAAAAGGAATAATAAAAAAATCCAAGCTAATAATACATAATAAACAGGAATTAATAATGGCTAAAAATAGTGATTAATAAATATTCTAATAGCCCCCATGTTGGTAGAGAAGCTATTCCATGATTCAAAAAAAGACTTACATATTACAACAGATATTATTTAAAATTTGCAACAGACCTTCGTCTTGAAAATGAATTATTGCAAGAACAAAAAAATGAAAAACAATGAACAAATACATGAATATTGAATTATTTGAAGTTAAAAAAGATGGCATTAATTACGCACTGAGCAAGGCACTTTCATGTTTGGGTCTAGTTTTAGATTAGAACCCATAGATTTGTAGTGTTTCTCTATCACATCCAAGTTCATAAATTGTGCATTGGTTGCAAGTTCTTTAACACCCTGTAGAATAGGAGCAGCTTTTCCACCATGCTTATTAAGAAATGCTTTATATGATGGTGGGAGGCTTTCTTGGTTCAAAATGTAAGCAGACCTGCAGAACAATTGCACTAAAATGAGACTGCTTGCTTCTCTATGAAATAAAAAAAGCAGAATGAATAATGCTGAACACCAAATTAATAAGATGAAAAATTATCTGAGCATATAATTTTATATGAAGTGTGGCAGTTATCATATATTTTGAAAATCCCGTCAATGTATATGAATGGGCATGAAAAAAAATTATCATGACAGTGAAATGTGAAATAAAACAACACGAATGGTCACAAGTCAGGACACTGCTGGCGCTTAATCTTTAATAAGATATACATAAAAGTGTTTTCGTAAATAACTGAACTGTAGCTCTGATCCAAATTCTCATACACGAGGACTGGAACCTCGACTTCCTAGCATGAGATTAAGAAAAATGAAAGGGGAAAAAGTTTATGCCTGACAAGATCCAGTAGGTAAATATCTCCATCCAAAGTAGTTCAGAATAACCAACATAGAAGCTTTATTTTAGGGAGAAGAGTGAATCCAAATCATTAGCGATTGAAAGAGAGAAATGAAGTGTCTTTACAGAAGCTGGAGTTGCAAAACTGAAAAGCTACTACCCACATGCCCAAAGCAATGATAGACTTGTTTATGCTTGTGAAATTAAACTTAATCAAATCCTTATACACATTTCTTACCGGACTGCTACCTTCACAGAAAAGGGTTTTCTCCCAGGAAGGAGCCAGAGTTAGGCTGCTTTTAGCATCTACGTTGATGGTAAAAAGATTTCATCTTTCAACATGAATTAGGGCTGCAAATTAAATATTTGATCTTCAATTTGCTTTCTTAATTTTGAAAAGTTATATTTGAGATATTCTAATGAAAATGACATGCTCTTGATATTACTGGTGGCACCTTGTGTTGCATACATTGTGAGTGTCCCTTTTGCATATCGTGAGAGCTTAGTTGACTTCATTTTGAGGTAACACATATCCTTCATAAATCTTAGTAAAAATCTTAAAATTGGTGTTTTCAAATTCTATACATCGTGTGTTCCAAGATTTATTAAGAAGGTCAGTCAAGTGTTGGAGTAGACTAGTTAATGGGCATCACCTAGTCAGCTTTGGTCCTTGGTCAGCTCCATAGTGTCTTCTGGGAGTACTAGGACCAAGTTCTTACTAATAGATCGACTTCTTATTTCCACTCAGCTCAGCAATGGAATAAGTGAGTTTACATAAAATTTTTGTTTTATGCAAAGCCAATTGGGTTTTGACTAGTTCTCGTTTGTGCTCCTTCCAAAACTTCATACCATAGAATCTAATCATGCTGAGGGTGCACTTAAGGCACCATGCCCATCTTGATTGGTTGACCTAATTGCACACCGCTAATTCTAACCTGGTCAACTTAATGAAACTAGTTAAACGGTAACTTGTCTGTATTAAATTCCAGTTTGAAGTTGGTCGAAGAGTTAGCTCTTGGGGGACTGATTTTTAATATCTTGCCAAAAGTAATCAGAGCTATCCATGCATGACTAGTTATACCATAATATTGGGTGAGTAGACCGTTACACTTTTCGATTTGAGAGTGCTTGGTCACGTAAGTATGCGATCTAATGAAGCTGGTTGGCACAATTTTGTTATGAGATATCGTCATAAGTTGCCATGAGAATAAATCTAATCTCCTACATCAAGGACCATTTCTCATAATCTCCGTCATTTCACGCTTGTCTTACTTTCATACGAAGTGTGAATTTTTTAATGTTTAACCTATGGAATTTTACAACCACAACAACAACAACAAAGCCTTGATCCCACTATGTGGGGTCGGCTACATGAATCCTTCTCCATTGCATCCTATTTAGTGTCATATTTTCATTTAGTTTGAGTAAATTAAGATCATTTTTACNATTATGAGAAATCTTTGTGATGCGTCCTAACCTATGTTCAATTACCCTCTCCCATAACTTTAAAGTATAACAGATCAACTTAATTTCTCTATAATTTGCACACTCTCGTGCATCCACTTTATTCTTAAAAATGGGGGTCTAAAATACTCTTCCTCCACTCCTCAGACATCTTTTTAGTTTTTAAAATAATATTAAAGAGTTTAGTTAACCAAGAAACTCCCAAATCCCCCAAATATTTCCACACTTCAATTGGGATATCATCAGATCCTACAGACTTTTCACCCTTGGTTTTCTTTAAAGCCTCCTCAACTTCCTTTTTACTAATGCAATGGTAAAAATGAAACATTTTATTATCATTCACGATATTAAGATCACAAAGATCGAAAAATATTATAACAAATTATGGAATTTTACAACCAATTATTGAAAATATTATAAGAGCAAGCAGTTAAAGAGGACATTCAGCACGGAAAAAAATACCAAAATAAATTTGATCAAGATAACTTAAAAGCTAAGAGACTCTAAGCATGAGGAAAAAAAAAATCCTAAATTTAGATCTTGGCAAATCCAAAATGCCAAAGTCATCAACAGAGTTATTGTGCCTAAATCTAGGTGAGAAAAAAAAACCAATTTGCAATTTGTGCCTCCCCAGGAAGCACAAGCTTAAAAAATTTATCCACTAAATCAGTCAAACTTTTGATTGAATCTTGAGACTGAAATTAGCTAGAGTGATCAAAAACCTCCACATTAAAACAAGGGATAGTTACATACAAACCACCCAAAACATTGATATTTACAAATTAAGCACCCAAATGATTTTTTTGAACTACAGAACTGATGTATTTACGCGTGTCGCAATCAAACTATTGATAATTTGATAAAAATGAAAAACAAGGGTTGGGATTTTACCATGAATGTTGATATTTAAGTGTGAATTTGAAAAATGGATGAAAGAGAGTGGTTGATTTGTAAATAGCATGTTTTGTGTGGTCTCTATGTAATTGCCCCTTAAAACATTCATTGTCATGGCTGGGTAAGGAACTGAATTTTAAAAAAAAAGAAATTTAAAGAGTACCCAGAGCTTGAGAGCACCCTACAAGGACCAAGTCAAAGGGAGCATCTTCCAAGAAGTTGTCACGCTCCGATTGATCATAAGAATTAACCACACAAATGTCTTGTGAGCTTGAATTAATGATCAAGCGAGCAATCCCTAATAGAAGGGCCTATAGAAGAAAATTTTCTCAATTTTAGACATGCATAAAAAGCAATCAACAAAAACATGACCAAAGATTTTGCACAGCTAGCAATATAAGAGCAAACCCATACATTCGAATTTTACCCAATAACAATGTGTGAATAGCCAATTCATAAACCCTTGACAAAGGAGCTAAAATGTCTATCTCAACAATAGCACAAACCACTGATGTATTGTGAGCCTGAATTAATGATTATAAGATTAACCACAAAAATGTCTTGTGACCCTGTATTAATGATCAAGTGAGCAATCCCTATTAGACGGGCCTATAGAAGAAAATTTTCTCAATTTTAGACATGCATTAAAGCAACCAATATAAACATGGCCAAAGATTTTGCATAACTAACAATATGAGAGCAAACCCATACAATCAATTTTTTTGCCAATAACAATGTGTGAATAGCCAATTCATATACCCTAAACAAAGCAGAAAAAATGTCTATCTTAATAAGAACCCAAGCACTGAGGTTCAAGAGAGTTTGGTGGTAACGACATTCACTTGAATTGATTTCATCAAAATTAATTCTAAAGAGTATAGCATAGATCGACTGATCTAGTAGTAGATNACGACATTCACTTGAATTGATTTCATCAAAATTAATTCTAAAGAGTATAGCATAGATCGACTGATCTAGTAGACACAAAGGTGGGGGAGTATAACCCAAATTGAAAGTAATAGGAGGCTTCTTAGAACTATCAAATTAAGGAGACCATTTTAGTATATGCATCAATAGACCATTCATATAATATGAGTGCCAAGAGAAAAACTTTATATATCTGACTGCAATATATTTCGATAAGTGCGTCATGATAGTCAATATGTCCAATAGAGAAATCACCAGAANGGGGGAGTATAACCCAAATTGAAAGTAATAGGAGGCTTCTTAGAACTATCAAATTAAGGAGACCATTTTAGTTTATGCATCAATAGACCATTCATATAATATGAGTGCCAAGAGAAAAATTTTATATATCTGATTGCAATACATTTTGATAAGTGCGTCATGATAGTCAATATGTCCAATAGAGAAATCACCAGATAAATGAAGATTATTCAAGAAGGAATAGATTACCTCGAAATTGAGATGGCCAAATCTAAATTTTCTAGCTAAAGAACAGATAAAATATGCCACCGCAAAAGAAATTTCTACCTTATTAAAACAAAAAGTTGGTTTATAGTAAAATTTAAAGTGTTACTTGTGTCTCAAAGAGCTCATGATATGTTGAGAAAATAAAAGAAAACGAAGGGAAATCCTTTTGAGAACCCTTATCTCAAATAAAATCAACAAAAGAAAATGGAAGTGCTATCATGAGATTAGAGAAATAAAATCCAAAAGATTTCAAAAGTAATAGACGAACTATCAAAAAATTTTATATGCGTGACCTCCAATAGAAAAATAGGTCCAGAGAGGACCGGTCTGGACCGGCCTGCCCGCGCCAAACCAGTTGGCGGCCGGTTTAAACCAATCGGTCTAGGATCGGGATACAAGAAGTGATCCCAACGCCCAGGCGAGCATTAAGCGACCTCCGCTCACGTATAGAATAAAGGAAATTTGGGGGAATTTTTTTTGAAAAGGATCTAGAAGAGTATTTAGGAGGGGGCTAGGGTTAGTGGCGCAGGGCTATAGTGAATTGGCCGGTCCTCAAAGNCCGCTCACGTATAGAATAAAGGAAATTTGGGGGAATTTTTTTTGAAAAGGATCTAGAAGAGTATTTAGGAGGAGGGGGTTAGGGTTAATGGCGCGGAGCTATAGTGAATCGGCCGGTCCTCAAAAGGAGTGGGCTTGTCGCTCCTCCATTTCCCTTCTCTCCCATTCCCCTCTTTCCTTCTTAGCACCTTCCTAATATGTCTTTCAAAATCAGGATTTCTGAATATTTTATTCTGCTTTCCTAAATCTAAATTTCCATTATAATCCATTTTCCTAAAATCTGAAATCCTGATTATATTCTCCTTTCTTATTAAATACTTTCCTAAAATCTGAAAAAACTGCTTATATTTTATTCTCCTTTCTTATTTTCATTACCTAAAATAAGTCTAGTCTCATTATAAAAAGAGAATGATGTGCTTGGAGTAAGGGGTATAAGGTCTTGTTTTTATATCTGAATTCAGATTTTAGCCTTGGTATTTTCCCTTCAAGGGTTGTATCCGACGTTGAGGTAATGCTCCGACAATCTCTCGTCTGAGATGGTGATCGTCTTCAAGGGTTGAGTGGTGCTCCAGATGTAGCTCAACTCCGACGAGGCATTTATCTTACCATATTTTCATTTCCTTGCTGTCATTTCAAAATCCAGTCATCGCAGCCCCCTCTACCACTGCTGCCAACCATTTTCCTGCTCCCGTTTCAGGAATTTCCTACTTCTCACAGCAGCCCCCACCTCTCTGGTCTTCACCACAGTCGCCGATCCAACCTCCAATGACATTCCTGCTTCTCTGCAGCTGTTGTTCGACGTCATTACTATCACAAACTTGTTGTCCTACTTCTTCCACAACAACCTCACCTCTTCAGCCTTCACCACAGTTGTCAATTCTGCCTCATCGGGCTCCCTCCTCATCAAGCGTGTTGAGTCTTATTTGTTGAGTCATTAATTATAATCCTTTATTTTGTGTTTTTGTTCTGTGTGTTGTCTTTCGTTATTTCGAGTTTTCATTGTAACCATATTTTAAGTCAGTAGTAAAATTTTGTCTTGCGTCATAGTTTAGGTCAACTCCGGTATCAGTTTGTCATTCAGGTTTTTTACTGCAGTTATTTTTCTTGTAGTGTTCCTAGCGGTGCACAGGGTTGTGGGAAGAACGATCTACCTCTCAAATAGTATCTTGATTGTTTTCCTTTCTTTTTTGTAAGAGCAACCCTTGTTTGAGGTTTTTCACCTATTAGAGCAAAGATCTTTGAGGGATAGCAGCTAAGAAAGTGAATGTGCTAGGAGGAGAGGTAGGGCAAATTAAATCGGGAATGGAAGAAAGGTTCACCACCATGGAGGACCGGTTTGCATCCATAGAAACTTGAATGGATGATAGATTCGAGAGCATAGGAGAAATGAGTGAAATGTTGAGAAAGCTCATGGAGATGCAATTCAAGGCCATGTTGATCGCTCTAATAGCAAAACCTAACCAAGGGTAGATTAGGGAATCCTTGGCCAAGTCAAAAGGAAAGGAGATCGAATGAGAGAACAACAAAGAGAACAACATCTATCACCGAGAGCGTCCCCCTAGGAGTTCGAGAGGGGGGTGGACAGAAAATTGGAGGGATAGTGAAAGAGGCACACGAAGGAGGAATGAGGGAACCAGGAGTTGGAAATGACTATTAACCGAAGAAGGAAGTTTCACCCTAAACATATGGGAGGGAATTCAAGAGGACGAGGTTGTTGGGGTGGAGATGCAAAGGTCAAAAAAGTGAAGATGTCGATCTTTGAAGGAGAAGATGCACATGGATGGGTGTATTGAGTGGAGTGATAAACTGAGGAAGCGAAGCTCATGGCGACGAGATAATGTTTGGAAGGAAAGGCTCTGACGTGGTTTCAGTGGATAGATGCAAGGCATCCAATACACTCATGGAAGGAGTTTAAGGATTGCTATTTGGAGCATTTTCGAGCCATTCGGGAAGGAGACTTACATGAGCAATTCTATGCTCCGAATCAAGAGAAAATGATCATGGAATATAAAAAGAAGTTTGAGTTCTTGTAAGGGAGGTTGAGGGGTATTTCTGCAGCAAAATTGGAAGAGAACTTCTTGAAAAGCCTGAAGCCCATCATACGAGCAGCCATCTGAACCTTGAGATCGTGTGGATTGAGGGAAATGATAGAGCTTTCCCGGATGATGGAGGACAAGAAACAGGTCAAAAAGACCAGCAAAGGTGGCAACATAGAAGGATTCTACAAGAGTACCTTGACAGCGACGACACTGAGGACCCAAACAGTGTCATTTCAAAAAGAAACGCCGAAGGAGAAGATATGGGGACCCGTCCTGAGGGCAATTTCAAGCGCCTCACCAATGCAGAAGTGCAAGATAAAAGAGCAAAAGGTTTATGTTATTGTTGTGCGAGAAATATGCCCCAGACCACTGTTGTAAGGAACGCGTCCATCAGATCCTTTTAGTTCAGGAGGAGACAAAGGGTGAGGAATCGGAGGAAGATGCGGTGGAGAAGGAGCATTAACATTTGAACGTAACGGAGGTGTCCCTCAATTCAGTGGTGTGATTTACTCTGAATCACACCATGAAAGCGAGGGGACGGATCAGAGAACAGTCGATTGTGATGTTGGTGGATAGTGGGACCACACGTAACTTTATCTCAAATTAGGTCGTGGATCAGCTAGGGTTTGAGCTTGTGACTACAGGTAGGTTCGATGTCATGATAGTGACAGAAAAGATGGAAAGAAATCGGGGAATTTGCAAGGGGTTAGTTTTAACATTACATGACTTACAGGTGGTGGAGAACTTCTCTTAGATTTGGGCAGTACATATGTGACTTTACGAGATGAAGGTGAACTGGAAATCCACGATGATGGAGTTCCGAGTAGAGGGTTGGAAGGCGGTGTTGAGAGGAGATGCTAGTTTATGCAAAACTATGGTTTTGCTCAAATCATGGTCAAGGGCGATATGAGGAGCAGGGCTAGGCTACTTGAAGTTGCAAAGCATTAAGGAGATTTTAAGACCCAGAGTTGGTAGGGTTTCTCGAAGGGGTCCAACAACTCCTACAACACTTTACGGATGCCTTTCAACAACCAAGTAGGTTTCCACCCTCGAGGGAGCACGAGCACGCTATAGCATTAAATGAGGGTGTTCCCCCTTTTAGTGTTAGACCATATAGGTACCCTCGGATTCAGAATGATGATATAAAAAAGTTGATCCGAGAGATGCTCAAGGTCGGGTTATCAGACCTAGTGTGAGCCCATTCTCCAATCCAGTCATGTTGGTGAAGAAAAATATGATAGTTAGATATTCTATGTGGATTGTCGGGCTTTGAACAAGGAGTCAGTTTTGGATAAGTTTCATATTCCTGTGATTGATGAGTTGTTGGATGAGCTTTATGAGGCAGTGAATTCCTAAAAAAATATTCTTAAGTCGTGATAACACTAGATCAGAAAGAATCTAGCTAATGTGCACAAGACAACTTTCAGGACACATGGACATTATGAGTTCTTGGTGATGTCGTTTGGCCTCATCAATGCCCCAACCACATTTCAGTCCCTCATGAATGGGATTTTTCAACCTTGCCTCTGGAAATTTGTCTTGATTTGCTTTGATGTCATTCTAATCTACAGTCGTACAGAGACGAAACATGTGGAGTACTAGAGNCATTGCCTAAAATAAGTCTAGCCTCATTATAAATAGAGAATGATGTGCTTGGAGTAAGGGGTATAAGGTCTTATTTTTATATATGAATTCAGGTTTTAGCCTTGGTATTTTCTCATCAAGGGTTGTATCCGACGTTGAGGTAATGCTCCGGCAATCTCTCGTCTGAGATGGTGATCGTCTTCAAGGGTTGAGTGGTGCTCCAGATGTAGCTCAACTCTGACGAGGCATTTATCTTACCATATTTTCGCTTCCTTGTTGTCATTTCAAAATCCAGTCATCGCAGCCCCCTCTTCCACTGCTATCAACCATTTTCCTGCTCCCGTTTCAGGAATTTCCTACTTCTCTCACAGCAGCCCCCACCTCTCTGGCGTTCAACACAGTCGCCGATCCAACCTCCAATGACATTCCTGCTTCTCTCCAGCTGTTGTTTGACGTCGTTACTATCACAAACTTGTTGTCCTATTTCTTCCACAGCAACCTCACCTCTTCAGCCTCACCACAGTTGTCAATCATGCCTCATCGGGCTCCCTCCTCATCAAGCGTGTTGTCTTATTTGTTGAGTCATTAATTATAATCCTTTATTTTGTGCTTTTGTTTTGTGTGTTGTCTTTCGTTATTTCGAGTTTTCATTGTGACCCTATTTTAAGTCAGTAGTAAAATTTTGTCTTGCGTCATAGTTTAGGTTAACTCCGGTATCAGTTTGTCATTCAGGTTTTTTGCTGCAGTTATTTTTCTTGTGGTGTTCCTAGAGGTGCACAGGGTTGTGGGAAGGACGATCTACCTTTCGAATAGTATCTTGATTGTTTTCCTTTCTTTTTTGTAAGAGCAACCCTTGTTTGAGGTTTTTCACCTATTATAGCAAAGATCTTGGAGGGATAGCAGCTAAGAAAGTGGATGTGCTAGGAGGAGAGATATGGCAAATTAAATCGGGAATGGAAGAAAGGTTCACCACCATGGAGGACCGGTTTTCATCCATAAAAACTTGAATGAATGATAGATTCGAGAGCATAGGATAAATGAGTGAGATGCTGAGAAAGCTCATGGAGATGCAATTCAAGGCCATGTAGATCACTCTAATAGCAAAACCTAACCAAGGGTAGATTAGGGAATCCTTGGCCAAGTCAAAAGGTAAGGAGATCGAATGAGAGAACAGCAAGGAGAACAACATCTATCACCAAGAGCGTCCCCCTATGGGTCCGAGAGGGGACGGAAAAAAAATTGGAGGGATAGTGTAAGAGGCACGCGAAGGAGGAATGAGGGAACCAGGAGTTGGATATGACTATTAACCGAAGAAGGAAGTTTCACCCTAAACATATGGGAGGGAATTCCAGAGGACGAGGTTGTTAGGGTGGAGATGCAAAGGTCAAAAAAGTGAAGATGTCGATCTTTGAAGGAGAAGATGCACATGGATGGGTGTATTGAGTGGAGTGATACTTTGTAGTCAATGGGTTAACTGGGGAAGCGAAGCTCATGGCGACGAGATAATGTCTGGAAGGAAAGGCTCTGGCGTGGTTTCAATGGATAGATGCAAGGTATCCAATACACTGATGGAAGGAGTTCAAGGATTGCTATTTGGAGCATTTTCGAGTCATTCGGGAAGGAGACTTACATGAGCAGTTCTGCCGCAAAATTGGAAGAGAACTTCTTGAAAGGCCTGAAGCCCGACATACGAGCAGCCATCTGAACCTTGAGATCGTGTGGATTGAGGGAAATGATAGAGCTTTCCCGGATGATGGAGGACAAGAAACAGGTGAAAAAGACCGCAAAGGCGGCAACATAGAAGGATTCTACAAGAGTACCTTGACAGCGACGACACTGAGAACCCAAACAGTGTCATTTCAAAAAAAAAACGCCGAAGGAGAAGATATGGGGACCCGTCCCGAGGGCAATTTCAAGCGCCTCACCAATGCAGAAGTGCAAGATAAAAGAGCAAAATGTTTATGTTATCGTTGTGCGAGAAATATGCCCCAGACCACCATTGTAAGGAACGTGTCCATCAAATCCTTTTAGTTCAGGAGGAAACAAAGGGTGAGGAATCGGAGGAAGATGCGATGGAGAAGGAGCATTAGCATTTGAATGTAACGGAGGTGTCCCTCAATTCAGTGGTGGGATTTACTCTAAATCACACCATGAAAGCGAGAGGACGGATCAGAGAACAGTCGATTGTGATGTTGGTGGATAGTGGGACCACACATAACTTTATCTCAAATTAGGTCATGAATCAGCTAGGGTTTGAGCTTCTGACTACATGGAGCTTCGATGTCATGATAGTGACAAAAAAGATGGAAAGAAATCGGGGAATTTGCGAGGGGCTAGTTTTAACATTACATGACTTACAGGTGGTGGAGAACTTCTCTTAGATTTGGGCAGCACATATGTGACTTTGCGAGATGAAGGTGAACTAGAAATCCACGATGATTGAGTTCCGAGTAGAGGGTTGGAAAAGGTGCTGAGAGGAGATGCTAGTTTTATGCAAAACTATGGTTTTGCTCAAAATCATGGTCAAGGGCGATATGAGGAGTAGAGCTAGGCTACTTGAAGTTGCAAAGCATTAAGGAGATTTCAAGATTCGGAGTTGGCAGGGTTTCTCGAAGGGGTCCAGCAACTCCTACAACACTTTACGGATGTCTTTCAACAACCAAGTAGGTTCCCACCCTCGAGGGAGCACAAGCACGCTATAGCATTAAATGAGGGTGTTCCCCCTATTAGTGTTGGACCATATAGGTACCCTCGGATTCAGAATGATGATATAAAAAAGTTGATCCGAGAGATGCTCAAGGCCGGGGTTATCAGACCTAATGTGAGCCCATTCTCCAATCCAGTCATGTTGGTGAAGAAAAAATATGATAGTTAGATATTCTACGTGGATTGTCGGGCTTGGAACAAGGAGTCAGTTTTGGATAAGTTTTATAATACTGTGATTGATGAGTTGTTGGATGAGCTTTATGAGGCAATGAATTCCTTAAAAAATATTCTTAAGTCGTGATAACACTAGATCAGAAAGAATCCAGCTAATGTGCACAAGACAAATTTCAAGACACATGGACATTATGAGTTCTTGGTGATGTCGTTTGGCCTCATCAATGCCCCAACCACATTTCAGTCCCTCATGAATGGGATTTTTCAACCTTGCCTCCAGAAATTTGTCTTGATTTGCTTTGATGACATTCTCATTTACAGTCGTACGGAGAAGGAACATGTGGAGTACTAGAGAACAGTTTTAGAGAAGTTGAGTGAGCACTAGTTGTACACCAATTTGAAGAGATGTTCATTTGCACAACTACAAGTGGAGTACCTTATGCATAAGGTGACCAGAGCAAGAGCAGTGGCAGATTCATCCAAGATTGAGGCTATGATGAACTAGCCTTTACCCAGGAGCTTGAAGAAGTTGAGGGGATCGTAGGTCTCACCGGGTACTAGAAGGGGTACAACACGATAGCAAGGACACTGATAGAGCAACTGAAGAAAGAAAATTTCAAGTGAGGGAAAGCAACAACACATGACTTCAAGCATCTGAAAAGAGTCATGATCAATGTACCCAAATTAGCACTTCTAGATTTCAGTAAACCATTTGTGGTAGAGAAATATGCATCAGGATACGGATTGAGAGAAATACTCATGCAGGGCCAGCAGTCGATTGCTTACTTCAATCAAGTGTCACAACTAGGATGAGGCTCAAGTCAGTATATGAGCGAAGTTGATGGCTAATGTCTTGGCCATTTAGAAGTGGTGCACTACCTTTTGGGATGACACTTTATTGTTATGACACAGTGCGATGTGTGCCAGCGAAGCAAATATCTAACCATGACGCCAGGAGGGTTACTACAACCATTAGCCTTGCTGGAGAAGGTTTGGGAAGAAATGACCATGGATTTCATAGAGGGGCTGCCCCGATCAAAGGAGTTTACAGTGATTCTGGTGGTTGTGGATCGCCAAAGCAAGTATGTTCATTTCATCCCATTACGATACCCCTACACAGCGGTATCAGTGGCGACAGTGTTCATACGGAAAGTGGTTCGCTTGCACGGAATACCATAATTGATTATATCAGATAGGGACAAGGTGTTCTTCAGTCACTTTTGGAAGGAGCAGTTTAGGTTATAGAGGGCAGCTCTTAAGAGGAGCACCACATATTACCCCTAGACCGATGACCAAATGGACGTGGTCAACGAGAGTATGGGGAGACATATCTGCGTTTCTTTGTATCAGATACGTTGAAATTGTGGGTCAGGTGGATTTTGTGGGCAAAATATTAGTGTAATAGTTCATAACACGTCGCGGCATGTACCACCCCTTTCAATATTTTTTTTATGAGTAGGATCCACCTCACCAGATACACTACGAGCATTGCGCCATATCGACATTCAGTGTTGGCCAGTACTTGGAAGAGAGGAGACAAAGCTCAAGGGGTGTCTGCTAAGAGCTCAGCAGATCATGAAAATGAAGGCGGAAGGGCATAGAAGGAAGATGCAATTCAAGTATGGGGGCATAGTTTACCTAAAATTGAGGACCTATCAGAAGAAGACACTGGCGAGGAGGAACGAGAAACTTTATCCGCGATATTTCAGACCCCACAAGATTACGACACGCATTGAGGCAGTGACCTACCGTTTGAGGTTACCCCCATCATCGACAAAACATATTGTTTCATGTTTCTCAACTTAGGCAGGCAATTAGACATCATACACTATCATCTTCACTACCCCCGACACTGACAAAAGACATGGAGGTGCTTTTGAAACATTTAGAGGTCGAAGGAGTGCTTCGAGGAGTGGGGGGAACAACAGAGTTACTAAATAGGTGGGAAGATCTGTTAGACTATGAAGCTACATGGGAGCATTACAAAGGGATCCAAAAGCAGTTTCCATCCTTCCACCTTGTGGACAAGGTGCGTCTCTAGGGAGAGGGAGTGTTGATAAGCATGAACCCCTTGCAGAAGGATCGGTCAAGAGAGGAACAATCTAGACCGACCAGTCCACACTAAATCAGGCGGCAGCCGGTACAAAATCAAGATATGGGAGGCAATCCTAGCGCCCAGGCGGACTTTACGCGACCTCTGCTCACATATAGAAGGAAGAAAATTATGAGAGATTTGGGGGGAAAAAGTTTGAAAAAGATCTAGAGGAGTATTTAGGAGGGGGCTAAGGTTTGGCATGCAGATTTTTGGCTACTGTTTTCTTATTTTCTTGTGGTGTTAGGGTTGTCGGAGAGACAATCTGCCTCTTGAATGGTAGAACAACATTGTATCTTGCTAGTTTTCATTTATTTTTTGTAAGATCAGCCCTCTTTTGTGTTTTTCCACCTATCCATTGTCATTCTGTAGCTGCTTGCAGGCTGATTTTGGTTCCATATCGTATCAGAATCGACGGACCAACAAGAGTCATGGAGATGAGTCACTGAGGACAAAGTAGAAGATGAATCCATGATGTTGGTGTTGAGCAACAATACAAGAAGCAAAGAAGCCATAGGAAATGAGATAGAAGATGAGCTCCGCAATGAAAGGTGGAGGCAAGTTTCCATGAGTCAACAACATCACATCAATAAGGAAGGAAAAAAGGACCAGAGGCCAAAGCAACATCAAATTAACATAGAAATCCTTGAGGGATGGCACGTAAGAGCTTTGGTTACAGCAAAGGCAACAACCAAACAATTAAAAGATTGAACGGAGTAAACAAGGGTGGTGTGGACAAGTCGAAATTGCACAAATGAGAGAGGTCACGCCAAGTAGGCATGAAAAAGAAAGCGCATGAGCACAATGCACTTGTGTGCACAATATACATGCAGAGAACTTAGGACAAAACAAGCATCACACAAAAGTCAAAATGAGTCACAAATATAGGTGAATTGATATGGAGTGAAAAATAAAACAAGTTGACGAAAAAGAAGGTTACTAATATGCCAATAATTTTTATGAGATTGTTGATTAGTGTTTCATAGTATCCGTTGGGGCTTTTGGTTTATCCAATGGATTCATTATCATAGCTTGATCAATTTTGTCCTGCACTTCTCACCATGTGGTTACATCTAGGTGTCAAACCAGTCAGCATAACATTGATGAAGTGACATTTATTTTCTCAAAAAATCATGATGTGCATATAAAAATCATTGTTGTTGGAAAGGCTTCTCGATAATTGATTTAGTGGGATTCATCTCATACGAAATTCTTATCGCTTATGAAGGGGTTATTTCTTTGTATTGCAAGAAAAAGAGGCTTGGAACTTGAGATTTTGCCTTCAAGGATGAAAATGAAATGCTTAGTCACCTTATGTTATAGAAAGTCCGAGAGTTATTCTACATGGATCCTCTACAAGAAGTCAAGAACATTTTCTTCAAAGCACTTAAAACTCCTTTGCATGAGTCGGGAATGAGCTTCATGCCAGCTTTCTCGTTCATATGTTCATTTTGAACATAGGTCTATGTTATGCCTTTTTTTTTCAGCTTCATTGGAACTGAATCTGCTTGACTAAAAGAATTTGTCCAAGTAGCAAGCAAGAAGTAGGGAATTCCTTGTAGAAGCCCTACGTTCTCTCCCTTTGCCAATCTCTAGCGATGAACACCAAGCTTCTCAATCGCTCTCCAAACATTTTTTTTATCATTTTGCTTTTAACCAACCACTTGTTTAGTTTAGCTACTTCATTGTCATCTCCGTATGCTCTTCGACCAATTATCAACATTACTTCATCCTTTGTCTTTCACTTTAATATTTCAGTTGATGGCATGAATTCTATGTATCTCGAGCTTTTGCAGCTCGTATCAAGAGTATGGTCATTGACAGGATAGAAGACGAAAAAGTGAAGATAGGTACCTTGGAGTATTCACCACCTTTTGCTTCTCCTTGACGGCTTCATTTTCTACAGTTTTTGCCCTCTTTTCTCTCCTCGTTTCTCCTAGTGAATAAGACGCTTTCATCTTGCCAAGATCATTCAAGTGGTGGTCAGAAACTTGATTGAAACTTGAATTGGAGTCATTTCCTCAATTCTAAGTCACACACAAGTTGATTGATGTCAAATTCTGTAGAGAGCAAGATCGCGGTGATTGGTTTCTTTTATTGGCGCTTAGTTGGTAGAGAGAATTTGTGCTCTTTTATTTCTAATTGTCTTTAGATATCAACTTGTTTATGAAAGTATAACTTTGCTTTCTTTCTCTTTCATACAATGTCTTTTAAAACATTTGGCTGCTCGGATATCGTCACCAATAAAAGAAATGATATTTTTGAAAATATTATTCTATTTCTTTTAAATGTTATCCCCATGTTTGTTTGAAAATAATTATTTTAAGTAAGCTTTGTTTTATTGTTAGGAGACCATGTCTAACCTTTCAATCCGATAGGAGTGGACATCTGTCTAAAAGTTTCCATGGATGTATTGAATAACTTGTGAATGATTGATTAACTCAATCAAATGATGAAGCTACTCCGTAAAAGAGCATGCATTGACTTTGGAGTTATTTTTGTGAACTCTTGAATATTACATTGTTAAATGACAATGTAACAAATTTTATATAAGAAGTTTATGGAACTCAAAGAGTCACAGGGATGCATTTTACCACTTTAAGGATTTATCTACTCTTCAAAGGAAAAATTAAATAATTGTTTAGCCGAAAGTAATAATGGATTAGGCCTATTTTGCCTTGCAACTCAGCTTTAGTGGGTGTAAGGCTAGGTAGCCTTTTATATCTTAAATAAAAGGGTCTTAATGAGTCAGAACCAATCAAGTAGTGATGTGTCCTAAGTCAATCAAAATCTCCAAGTTAAGTGGATCCTTTTATGGTTCAAATTAGCAAATTAGGTTTAACTCACAACTTAGTTTAACAACCGCATTATTCAAACGATTAAATGATAATTAATGAAGTTAAGTCACATGAGACAATTGCATCCTTTAGTACTCAAAAAAATAGAAGATCCAGAAATGTTTTGCAAAAAAAAAATCATGCATAAGATCATATGATACTCTATATTACTTGCACAAAGAACATAAAGAGGCATAATGCTTGTGTAACTCAATTTTAAGAGTTTCAACTTAAATTAATGACTTAATTCACCTTTAGGATTGATCCTAGAGTCTTGGTTGTGTAAACATTCCACTTAATCCCTTTTGATTAAATCAAGCTTCAAATACAAATCCTACATAAAAAATTCAAGCATATAATAGTTTGAAAAGAAGTTTGAATAAAACCGTATTGCACTAGGAGTAATTTGACTTCAAAATCGTTTGAAAAGAAGGTAGAATGCTCCCACCACTATATTGTAGTAAATACATTTTAGATCTAGCTTCCTTCTTAATGATGAAAATACAAACCTAGTTATGCATTAGTTTCTTGAATCTCTTTGATTTGACAGTGGATTCCAGCATTCAAAGCAACGAGTTGGAAATGCCTCAGTTCACCTTTATGATCCAACACCTTGGAAATTCTTCAAGCCCTTCTTCCTTAAGAAAGTCAAAGTTGGTTGCCAAGCTTCTGTCATTTAATAAGAAAGTAAAAGTTGGTTGCCAAGCTTCTGTCATTTAACAAGCTCCACTGTCCAGTTCGTTCATGAATCATTACTATGATTCTTAATTTGACAATTCATTGAAACAATTCAATAGGAACAAGTCATTGGTCCAATATGCTAGCAACCTACCTTGACAACATTCCAGGGCTCCTAGAAGTTGTTTAGGAAGCAGATTTCGTGAGGAGGTGGTTGGAGAATAATATGAGAATGAGAATAGGGCAGTCGATGAGATTTGAAAGAGAGTAGAGAGAGAAATCTGTAGCTGGACAGCAAATCGAAGGAATTCAGCAGCTATCCAAACTGAAAATAGCAATCAAATGGCGGAATGGCGAAGTATTGATGGCATGAATGATCAACCAGTTGTTCCTAAGCAAAATAAATGTAAAACCCTTGCAAAAAGGAAGAGGATACAAAACTCCTTAGAGCAGAAATTGAAGATTTCAATCTCCACAACCCAGAGATCAAACAAAAGTTCTCAAAACAAAAAAAAAAACAAAACATAAATAGTCCCCTAATAAAAAATAACCCTAATTGAAATATATATATAAGGTAAAAATCTCTGTTGAAGTTGTGAGCGAGAAAAATTCTCAGCAAGATTACGAAATCCCGCAATTGAGCAGCATCTCATCCGACAAAATCCCACTATCAAAACTGTAGCAGGCCATGAGGCCGAATTTGGTCCGACTTTGATCCTGCAAAGATCTCAAGAGCAGGATTTGTGAGAGCTCCCACATCACACTTAGGGCCCGTTTGGCGCCGTAGAACAGTTGTGAGGGGTTTTCAAAATGCCGACATTGGTGTTTGTTTTCTCCGTCTTCATTGTGTTGTGGGATAGGTTGATTTCCTTTTGTATTACACGTCGCCCACAGGTTCAATCCCACGTCCCGTGTTGGGAGAAATTTTTTTACGGATCTACCTTCCCATTGCGTGCATCTGGTGTTATTTGCGGTATTATTCGTGCTTTTTGTCAACCGTTGATTCTCGGTGTTATTCACGATAGTACTCGGGTGTTATTGCGAAATTATTCACAGTATTTTTTGCGCCTCTTGTCAGTCGTTGATTCACAGAGTTTTGGTGTGTTTTTAGCCATATTATTCAGGTGTTATTTCAGTGTTATTTGCGGTATTATTAGCATCCTTTACCAGCCGTTGATTCCCAATTTTTTGGGGTGTTATTTGTAATAGTATTTAGGTATTATTTCAATGTTATTCGCTTTATTATTCATGCTTTTTGTCAGTCGATGATTCTTGGTGTTTTGCGGTGTCATTTACAGCAGTATTTGTCGGCACTATTTTGGTTGGAGGAGTAGCCCGTTGGAAGCTGTCGGTCACCGGAATCAAAATCCCGTCGCCTGCTTCTGAATGACATTTTGATTTACATATATATATAGTTTAGAAAAATATGAAATCAAACTGACATCATGTTTTTCACAGTTTAAATGAAAGAGCATTGTACATCAAACCATATATCTATCCCGAAGGATAAACAGAAGACTTGAGAGTGAGCCTCGATCAAATAAACTAAAAAATATATGACGTTCGTTTGGTCTGCAAAATCATTTTATTTGCCGGCAATTTCTCCTATTTAATACGAAGAATTAAATAGGGTTTTTATTAAGCTGGGTTCGGAAAAGCTTCCTATAAGAGCAAGCCCCTATAGTTAATTATATCTTAGACGACCGAAGTCACCTAAGAAAACTCTCGATAAAATTCAGGAAATATTATCTTCAAAGGGGTCAAAGGATAGAATTTTTCGACAAAATCGAACATTTTTCGACAAAATCGAATAAAGAGGTGTGCAACGGTAATGACTCAAATTTGGAACATTTTGTCGTAGAGTCCAAAGGAAGAACTAGAGGATGTCACAGATCCGAAGGAGAACATCAGTGACTTCCCAGTCTACCATATGGTTTGGCTTCAGTTTCGGGGAGAAATATTTAAATGTTTCATCATGTCAATTTTATTTATTTATGGCTTACATTCGTGTGAAACGATCACACAAATGGCCTGAAAAATGTGAGGGTTTAGGTCATGGCGAACGACAACCTCAGAATCATAACACAGGTTAGGGCTTTAGATTGTACAGTAGAGCTATACAAAGGCCTAAAAAGAAGTTGAGGATTTATGCCGCACTAGGCGGACAACCACAAAATCCTATGGATTGTTGTTTAATTCTAAGGAACGGATGGTTTGACTGGTGAAGACAGATTTTGCTGTTGAAGATGGTCGTGTTGCCCATAACGCTAGCTCTAAGCTCCTCGTCGTAACACTTCCGAGTTCGATTTTAATTTTAAGTGTACATGCAATAGTTGAGTCAACGGTCTGCTGCCNAATTGAGCAGCATCTCATCCGACAAAATCCCACTATCAAAACTGTAGCAGGCCATGAGGCCGAATTTGGTCCCACTTTGATCCTGCAAAGATCTCAAGAGCAGGAATTGTGAGAGCTCCCACATCACACTTAGGGCCCGTTTGACGCCGTAGAACAGCTGTGAGGCATTTTCAAAATGCCGAAATTGGTGTTTGTTTTCTCCGTCTTCATTGTGTTGCAGGATAGGTTGATTTCCTTTTGTATAACATGTCGCCCGCAGGTTCAACCCCGCATCCCGTGTTGGGAGAAATTTTTTTACAGATCTACCCTTCCCACTGAGCGCATTCGGTGTTATTTGCGGTATTATTCGTGCTTTTTGTCAACTGTTGATTCTCAGTGTTATTCGCGATAGTACTCAGGTGTTATTGCGATGTCATTCGCAGTATTTTTAATGCCTCTTGTCAGTCGTTGATTCACAGAGTTTTGGCGTGTTTTTAGCGATATTATTCAGGTGTTATTTCAGTGTTATTTGTGGTATTATTAGCATCCTTTAACCGCCGTTGATTCCCAATTTTTTGGGGTGTTTTTGTGATAGTATTCGAGTGTTATTTCAATGTTATTCGCTTTATTCATGTTTTTTGTCAATCGATGATTCTCGGTGTTTTGCGGTGTTATTTACACTGATATTTTTCGGCACTATTTTGGTTGGAGGAGTAGCCCGTTGGAAGTTATCGGTCACCGGAATCGAAATCTCGTTGCACGCTTCTGAAGAACATTTTGATTTACATATATATAAAGTTTAGAAAAATATGAAATCAAACTCACATCATGTTTTTCACAGTTTAAATGAAAGAGCATTATACCTCAAACCCTGTATCTATCCCGAAGGATAAACAAAAAACTTGAGGGTGAGACTCAATCAAATAAATTAAGAAATATATGACGTTCGTTTGGTCTGCGAAACCGTTTTATTTGCCGACAATTTCTCTTATTTAATACGAAGAATTAAATAGAGTTTTTATTAAGTTGGGTTCGGAAAAATTTTCCTATAAAGGCAAATCCCTATAGTTAATTACATCTTAGATGACCGAAGTCACCTAAAAAAACTCTCGATAAAAGTCAGGAAATATTATCTTTAAAGGGGTCAAAGAATAGGACATTTTGACGAAATCGGACAAAGAGGTGTGAAACGGGAATGACTCAAATTTAGAATATTTTGTTGTAGTGTCCAAAGGAAGAAGAACTAGGGGATATCACAGATCCAAAAGAGAACCTCAATGAGTTCTCAGTCTACCCTATGGTTTGGCTTCAGTTTCGGAGAGAAATATTTAAGTGTTTCATCGTGCCAAATTTATTTGTTTATGGCTTACATTCGTGTGAAACGATCACACAAATGACCTGGAAGATGTGAGGGTTTAGGTCGTGACGGACGACAACCTCGGAATCCTAACACAGGTTACGGCTTAGATTGTACAGTAGAGCTGTACAAAGGCCTAAAAAAAATTTGAGGATTTATGTCGCAATAGGCGGACAATGTCGAAATCTTATTAATTGTTGTTTAATTCTAAGGAAGAGATGGTTTGGCTGGTGAAGACAGGTTTTGCTGTTGAAGATGGTCGTGCTGCCCACAACGTTAGTTTCAAGCTCCTCGTCGTAGCACTTTCGAGTTCAATGTTAATTTTAAGTGTACATGCAATAGTTGAGTAAACGGTCTGCTGTCGGGTACCCCCTATAAAACCAACCACTGTCCGCTTATTCTAAAGTATAATGTGCAAAAGAGGCAATAGCAAGTATAACAAAGGAAAGCAGTAGAATGTACAAAAGACAAGAAATAGTAAAGTGTGTTGTAAATAAAGTGCTGCAAATGTAGGACAAACCTGTATACCTCGAAGGCCCGCTGCTCCTTTAAGTATGATTGATGTAGCAGTTATGAGTAGAGTAATAGAATTTAAGGAACGAGTTGGCATGTATTGTATAGGCAAAAGTGAACAACAAAGGAAACGTCACCTGGAAAACTCGAGGAAAATCGACAAATAATCCGTGACGAAAAAACTCGAGAAAATCGACGGGTAATAATTTAAATAAAACTGTCAAAACCTCAAGAAAATCCCGGAGAAAATACCACGAGTGTTTTGTCCAAAAATTCCAATAAAACATATGAAAATGTCTAAAAAGAGGGGACGACAAGCACTCGGGTCGGGGCTAGGCTCACACATATATATTTGTACTCGAGGGTCGTTGAAGGCTACTCGGTCATCTGGATGTATAAAACTCTGACACTCCACTAGAAGGATGTCCTACTGAACCTAACTTAGGAATGTACTCATTGACCCAGAACTGGTAATCAACAGGTGGACAACCAAGTTGTGATATATATTTAAATATTATTATTTTTGACATGCATATAGATTTCAGGCATACAAAAGTAAAGTTGTATCAATTTTTGTAATGAAAATATTTTATTAAACGTTGTATCTATTCTTATCAGTTTTAAGAAAAGAATAGTTGTCCACGAGTTGATTACACCGTCAGCCATAGGGCCACCAACAGCCTAAGAAGGTACGGATCTCTCTCTAGTCTTATGTCGGTGAATGATACTTTTATCCTACAGTTCATCAGGTCCCAGAATTGAGTCATAGTGTTGTAGGATGAGATATCATTTTTCTCTACCAACGGCGTGTCTTTGTCATCATCGCCCTAAGCCCCAAAACAAAACCGACCTACTTGCGACCTTGCTTGATGGTTTCACATATAGCAAAAAGTTATACGTGTGCACTTATGTATCAAACATAAGCACTGAAAACCGAACCAAGAAGCAAGGAAAAAAAGAATAAAAATGGGGATGACAGAGGAGGAACTGATCCACCTAAAACATCGAAAAGACGAAGGATGAATCAGCTCTCAAAACTCATGAAGAAAAGACCTGAAAAAGGATGTCCAAGATCCTTGAATCAATCCGAAAGGATAGCACTTTCTCATTTTTTATAAGTGGATTAACCCAAGGAGGGTATCTCTTCCCAATCTTGTCTCGAGCAAATCAAAACAAGCCCAAGACAATGTGACAACTGTATATATGGCTTCACCACTAACTAAATATCCTCACACACCTGGGCTTGCACTCGAATGATATCACAACTTTAATTTCAAACTTCTGAAACATCCTTTATGATATCAATTTAGATCAACCCTATGTTCTTCCAAAATAAAATTTCAAAGTCTTTCAAATTTCACAACTCGATCAAAAGGAGAGTAACTCAATGAATTCCAAAATCATGCCAGAATAAAAAAAATTCAATTACAGGTTTAATCAAAAGCTCCTTATATCAAATAAGCATGAAATCATCCGGCTAAAACCACATAAGTGTTTGCGGCCAGGGTCAACAAACAACTGCTAAGGTTCTCGGCCAAAGCAACAAAGAGAGGGATCAACTGCTAAGGCTCACGGCCAAGGCAACCAAAAGGAAAGGGGGAGTTGCTAAGGCTCACGACCGAGGCAACCAAAAGGGCCAACAACTAAGGCTCAAGGCCCAGGCAACCAAAAGAAAAAGACCACCACTAACAGCTGCTATTATGCTCCCTCGACAAGCCCTCGGGTAAGGGCCAAAGCAGGCAGGACCAAATTCCACACCGGACCAGCTCTCGGGCAAAGGCCAAAACCAACAAAACCAAGGTCCGAACCAGCTTTAAATTATTTGGGGACGAACCTGCACGTATATTTAACTAGGGGCAGCCAATAACACCCCAATTTCATGCAAAAATGAATTCAATAGGTGAGCAGGAACCGAGCAACCCAAGGGTAAACCGAGAACCTCAACAGGCAAAGCCGAGCTCCATAAGAAGCTAAAACCAAGCCATTCAAGGCCAAAATAGAGCTCCAATAAAACTTAAGACCCGAGCCTCAAATAGTAATTAAGCTCCAGTCATTCCAAGGCAAAAACGAGCCATCCAAAGGCTAAAGAAAAAAAAAACTGCATGCCTTTAAAACTCAAGATGTGAAGCCAATACATATTTCAAACAAGATTCAAACAGGAATAACAGTATAAGAACAAGTCTGGGTCACTAAAATACTTATTCCAAGCATGAAACAATTCACAACAGATATCTGAGCAAAAATGGTGTCTCACGAGGAGCTAAACCAAGCCATTAAAACAAATTACAGGGCTTTCCAAATTAAAGAAATTTTCTCATAGCATGTATTTCGAGCAAGGAAAAGCCGCAGGGAACCAAAACCGAGCCCCATATATATATGAACAACAAAGCGAGATCTCCAACACTCATTTTAAACGAGAGTACTAGTAATAAAGAGCTTTGATAGTTCATTTCAACATGAATTTCCAGAGAAGCAAATCTCATATCAAAACTACCACCATGACACTTCCAAGTATTTCAAGCAAAAAAAAGGCAGCCAACAACATGCCGTATTTTCATTGATTCTAGCAAATAAAAGGCAGCCAACAACATGCCCTAAACTCCTAGAACATGTTCAAAAATCCTACTTTCATATGCTTGAATGGTGAACATCACAAAATACACAAAGCACATTGGACTAGCATGCCATACCCACCCAAAAATACTATTCCTTGCAGCCCTGACCGAGCAAAATCGAGAGAAAGAAAGGCACAGAGGAGGGGGAGAAGTACTTCTTTAATGCAGAACCAAAATAAAGAAAAAAACTTCAGAGAAACACTTCCTAACTCGAACTCCTCTCCAACAGCAAGAAGTCAACCCGAGCACGAAGAACTAAAGAAGAAGGTGAGAAAGAATTTTTGCAGAGTTTTCCCTCCCTCTCAGAAATTTTTTTTTCTTCTTTTCTTTTCTCCTTTAAAATGCTCTAAGTAAAGTCTTATATAGACGGGAGAAGGAAGAGAGGAGATGATCGAGGGATCGTAGACAACTCGAGGAAACGAGCGGAGCAGACGCTCCATGCGGGCGGCTCCAGGGAGGCAGAAGGGAAGATCTCACAGAGGATAGGATTTGTGGCAGAGATAAGGGCTGGAGGGGTTGTGCCACGGTCGGGCGTGCGAGCGGAACGAGCGAGAGCGCGGGAGCCTAACGGGACGGGCGAGAGACGGGCCAAGCGAACAAAACAGGTTAGGGCACAAGGCCCGCAGGTTTCTGAAGAATTANAGTTTATTTGAAACAAACTAAATTTTAAACAAACCGAACACGAACACAAGCTTTGTTCGTTCGTGTTCGGTTTGTTTACACCCCTACTGTCGGGTACCCCCTATAAAACCAACTATTGTCCGCCTGTTCTAAGGTATAGTGTGCAAAAGAGGCAGTAGCAGGTATAACAAAGGAAAGCAATAGAATGTACAGTAAACAAGAAATAATAAAGTGTGCTATAAAATAAAGTGCTGCAAATGTAAGACAAATCTGTATACCTCGGAGGCCCTCTGCTCCTTTAAGTGTAATTGATTTAGCAGTTATGAGTAGAGTAATAGAATTTAAGGAACGAGCTAGCATGTATTGTATAGACAAAAGTGAACAACAAAGGAAACGTCACCTGGAAAACTCGAGGAAAATCGACAAATAATCCATGACGAAAAAACTCGAGAAAATCGACGGATAATAATTTAAATAAAACTGTCAAAACCTCGGGAAAATCTCGGAGAAAAAACCACGAGTGTTTTCTCCAAAAATTTCAATAAAACATATGAAAAAGTCTGAAAAAGAGGGGACGGCAAGCACTCGGGTCGGGGCTAGGCTCAAATATATATATTTGTACTCGAGGGTCGTCGAAGGCTACTCGGTCACCCGGATGTATAAAGTCTGACACTCCACTGGAAGGATGTCCTACTGAACCTAACTTAGAAGGGTACTCCTTGGCCCATAACTGGTAATCAATAGGTGGACAACTAAGTTGTGATATATATTTAAAATTTATTATTTTTAGCATGCATATAGATTTCAGGCATACAAAAGTAAAGTTGTATCAATTTTTGTAGTGAAAATATTTTATTAAACGTTGTATTTATTCTTATCAGTTTTAAGAAAAGAATAGTTGTCAACGAGTTAATTACACTGTCGGGCATAGGACCACCAACAACCTAAGAAGATACGGGTCCCCCTCTAGTCTTATGTCGATGAATGATGCTTTTATCCTACAGTTCATCAAGTCTCAGAATTGAGTCCTAGTGTTGTAGGATGAGATATTATTCTACTCTACCACTGGTGTGTCTTCGTCATCATCGCCCTAAGCCCCAAAACAAAACTGACCTACTTGCGACCTTGCTTGATGGTTTCACATATAGCAAAAGGCTATACGTGTGCACTTATGTGTCAGACATAAGCACTGAAAACCGAACCAAAAAACAAGGAAAAAAAGAATAAAAATGGGGATGAGAGAGAGGAGGAACCGGTCCACCTAAAACATCGAAAAGACGAATGATGAATCAACTCTCAAAACTCATGACGAAAAACACTGAAAAAGGAGGCCCCAAGATCCTTGAATCAATCCGAAAGGATATCACTTTCTCATTGTTTATAAGTGGATTAACCCAAGGAAGGTATCTCTTCCCAATCTTGTCTCGAGAAAATCAAAACGGGCCCAAGTCAATGTGACAACTGTATACATGGCTTCACCACTAACTACATATCCTCACACACCCAGGCCTGCACTTGAATGATATCACAATTTCAATGTCAAACTTCCGAAACATCCTTTATGATATCAATTTAGATCAACCCTATGCTCTTCCAAAATAAAATTTCAAAGTCTTTCAGATTTCATAACTCGATCAAAAGGAAAATAACTCAGGGACGACAGCCATTCGCACTTCCAAAATCATGCCAAAATAGAAAAAAAAATCAAATTCCAGGTTTAATCAAAAGCTCCTTATATCAAATAAGCATGAAATCATCCGGCTAAAACCACATAGGTGCTTGAGGCCAGAGTCGACAAACAGCTGCTAAGGCTCTCGGCCAAAGCAACAAAGAGAGGGATCAACTGCTGAGGCTCACGGCCAAGGCAACCAAAAGGAAAGGAGGAGCTGCTAAGGCTCACGACCGAGGCAACCAAAAGGGCCAACAACTAAGGCTCAAGGCCCAGGCAACCAACAGAAAAAGACCACCACTAACAACTGCTATTATGCTCCCTCGACAAGGCCTCGGGTAAGGGCCAAAGCAGACAGGACCAAACTCCACACCGGACCAGCTCTCGGGCAAGGGCCAAAACCAACAAAACCGAGCCCCAAACCAGCTTTAAATGATTTGGGGATGAACCTGCACGTATTTTTAATTAGGGGCAACCAATAATACCCCAATTTCATGCAAAAATGAATTCAATAGGTGGGCAGGAACCAAGCAACCTAGGGGTAAACCGAGAACCTCAACAGGCAAAGCCGAGCCCCACGAGAAGCTAAAACCAAGTCATTCAAGGCCAAAATAGAGCTCTAATAAAAATTAAGACCCGAGCCTCAATTAGTAATTAAGCTCCAGCCATTCCAAGACAAAAACGAGCCATTTAAAGGCTAAAGAAAAAAAAACCGCATGCCTTTAAAACTCAAGATGTGAAGCTAATACAAATTTCAAACAAGATTCAAACAGGAATAACGGTATAAAGAACAAGTCCGGGTCACCAAAATACCTATTCCAAGCATGAAACAATTCACAACAGATATCTGAGCAAAAAGGGTGCCTCACGAGGAGCTAAACCAAGACATTAAAAAAAATTACAGGGCTTTCCAAATTAAATAAATTTTCTCATAGCATGTATTTTGAGCAAGGAAAAGCCACAGGAAACCAAAACCGAGCCCCATATATATATGAAAAGCAAAGCGAGATCTCCAACACTCATTTTAAACGGGAGTAATAGTAATAAAGAGCTTTGATAGTTCATTCCAACTTGCATTTCCAGAAGAGCAAATCTCATATCAAAACTACCACCATGACACTTCCAAGTATTTCAAGCAAAGAAAAGGCAACCAATAACATGTTGTATTTTCATTGATTCTAGCAAATAATCAAGACTAACTCCTAGAACATGTTCAAAAATCCTACTTTCATATGCTTGAATTGTGAATATCACAAAATACACAAAGCACATTGGACTAGCATGCCATACCCGCCCAAAAATACTATTCCCAGCAGCTCTGACCGAGCAAAATCGAGAGAAAGAAAGGCACAGAGGAGGGGGAGAAGTACCTCTTTAATGCAGAACTAAAAAAAAAAAATTCAGAGAAACACTTCCTAGCTCGAACTTCTCTCCAACAGCAAGAGGAAGTCAACCCGAGCACGTAGAACTAAAGAAGAAGGTGAAAAAGAATTTTTGCAGAGTTTTCCCACCCTCTCAGAAATTTTTTTTTCTTCTTTTTTTCGCCTTTAAAATGCTCTAAGTAAAGTCTTATATAGACGGGAGAAGGAAGAGAGGAGATGATCGAGAGATTGTAGACAGCTCGAGGAAACGAGCGGAGCAGACGCTTCATGCGGGCGGCTCGAGGGAGGCAGACGAGAAGTTTCGCAGAGGATAGGATTTTGGCAGAGATAAGGGATGGAGGGGCTGTGCCACAGTCGGGCGTGCGAGCGGGACGAGCAAGAGCGTGGGAGCCTAACAGGACGGGCGAGAGACGGGCCAGGCGAACAAAACAGGTTAGGGCATAAGACCCGCGGGTCTCTGAAGAATTAGGGAGAGGGGGAATATATTAGCTATAAAATAGTAATGACAATAATAATAATAATACTAATAATAAAAATAATATTATTATTATACTTATTTTATTCATTCCCTCCCAGGCGCATCATCGCAGTGAAACGAACGTCTCCCCTAGGTAAAATCGACGTTCTGAACGCGTCGGCGTAGTCCGTTTTGCCATCTGAAGTCGTTTAGGCAACCTCGCCGACGATCAGGTCAAAAACACATCGCGATCTGATTCCCGTCAAAACTTTGATTTGAGCTCAAATAATCAGGATGGTGTAAATGGTTGTCATGAGATGTTTAGAAAAGATTTGAAGTGATTTTGAGTTGATCGGGAGAGTCAACTTGGTGAATTTTGGGCATTTAGTCAATTTGAGGGTGTTGGGCTAGACTTGGGTCTAAATTACGCTATGGTTGAGTTAGGTCCAAATTGATGGTTCAAAGTGGTCTAGGGGAATGTTATAAAGAGTTCTCAATATCAATTGGATGTCAATTTTGGGGTTTAGGCATTCAATTTGGTGAAATTTGGGGAGATAGCCAATTTGGGGCAAATTTAAGAATTTTGAATGTGGGTTGAAATTGAGTGAAATTGAGGCTTGACCAGAGTCAATTAAGGGTTCAATTTAATGTGCAGGATTGTTATGAAGAGTTTAGAATTCAAATTGAGGCAAATTGGGATCAAATTGAGGTCAATTGAAAAGTCCAAATTGGTTTCGAGGGCAAAAGACTAAATTGAGTAATTGGTGGAATTGAGGTGCTAACCATCCTGATTTGAGCCATGGACCAACGGAATCTTTATTTGGATCCTCTATGTACTAGTGTTAGCTAAATCCCAGCCTAGGGCTAGAGGGTCTAGAAGACCATCTGCATGAGTCTCCCAAAAGAACGAGGTATGACAATCAACGAGTTTAGGTTCGAGGTTATGAATGAATGGGGGTGAAAGTGAGTAATAGTGCATGAATAGCTCCAACCCAATATCCGGGGTCAACCCTATGGTCAAGCAGTTCTATGGGAACTCGTCTCGAGTTACTCTATATTGACCCCACCTAATAGGTGCTAGAGGTTATGACCAATATGGGGAACTTTAAGTTGAGCAAAGAGGAGTTTAGAATTTCTAAAGGTGAGGGTTCCTTTTCTAGTTTTCTAGGAATAGTCAACATGAAAGTCCTATGACTAGACCTTAAGCAACTAAAGAGGAAAAATCAAACCTCAATCAAAAGTGAGGTCAACAGTATTCAGATGTTATTCGCGCGAATTATTGGTGTTATTGGTGAGCTACGTGGTGTTATTCGAACATTTTACCCGAGCCAATGATATTCTATAACAATTTATTCAAAATATATAAATGTTGAATATAAAATTAAATTAGATATCCTCTAATACTTAAATTAATTTAATTTACTTTATACAGTGTCTATATTAGTATATATTTTATAAATATTAATTTACTATATTTTAAATAGAATAATTATATTATTTATGAACTATATTTATAATTAGTGTTTCTATATTTACTATGTTAACTTAAAAAAAATTAAAATTATACATAGTTAAATATAATTTATAAATAAAGTATTTAAACATAATACACTAATAGTTATAGATATATAGTTAATACTATTGTATATTATTTTGAAAATTATTTAATAAGTATTAACTAAATTATATAACATGTTTATGTATTAATTAAGTATAATCNTTCTATATTTACTATGTTAACTTAAAAAAAATTAAAATTATACATAGTTAAATATAATTTATAAATAAAGTAGTTAAACATAATAGACATATAGTTAATACTATTGTATATTATTTTGAAAATTATATAATAAGTATTAACTAAATTATATAACATGTTTATGTATTAATTTAGTATAATTAATACATTTAACTAAAATTTATTATAATAATGTTAACTAAATAAAATTATAAATAAAGCTAAATTATATCTTAAAAGAATTTTAATTTAAGATATATTAATAATATAAAATACACTTAATTTATAATAATACATATATAATTTTAATAATTTAATATTTATTTTATTTTATTTTATCTAAAATCCCAAAAAAGCCAATATATTAAATAAAAAAAAATACAGATACAATGTGTCGAATAAACTAAGCATGACACTCTGCCCACACAAAAAACACAAATGACTCAAAAACTAGAAAAAACAGAAAAATACATTAGATACTTAAATAAAAAGTCTAACAGTGTCGAAATACGTAGTATCAGGTGGCTAGAGAGCGACCAGATTTGGTCTTGCCTCTGCCTTTAGTTCTAGGGAATGGCAAGCTAATAAGCTGGTAAGATGATCGTCATTGCCGGTAGTAACCAATGTATCATCCAATATGTTCCCGAGCTGTAGTTGGTCTGCATTCTTCTTCTTCCTCATCTGAATATGTTCGTGGAATAGGTCTGTCATTACCCATCTGAATAATCAGTCTGATGGGGTGGTAGAGCTGAAGCAGAAGAAATATCAACCGTAATACCCACAATAGGTTCTACTATATGTGAAGTACGAGTTGCCTCTACACCAGATACTTCCTGAAGAAGTGGAGCTATTATATTCTCCTGATTATCAGTCTGAACACTATCATTTGTAGGTAATAGTCCATCAGTATTATTTTATATGGGGTTTGAAGGTGTCAGCATCACATCACTCGCAGTAAAAATAACAACAATGTCATGGGGGCGGTTCTTTAGGGGTAACAGACACCTCTTGTCTGGTAATATCATCTTTATGTGGAACTAAAATGTCCAGAGCAGTGGGATTAGACCCATCCTTAATTCACTTGAACCTTAGATTTCAAATTTCGATGAAACTTGTGGCATTTATCAAGGACATGACCAAACATCTTACAATGGATACAATATGGGGGTCTGTGCTCCATGACGATTTATTGTCACTAACCATTATGGGTTGTGTCTAGTCAGACTTCAGTAACATCATGTAAAGTAATATCCATTTCCACAAGTATTCTGACCACCGAGGGTCTGATTAGGTCGAAAGTAGGTAGATTTAGCTTCAAAAGATCTCCAAGGATGACCCAAATAGAATAGAGAACTTGTGGTGAAAAAAATGCAGTTTGAGACCACATAAACTGAGCTATACCGATACAGTGGGAGTCTCATGATTTGGGTCGAAATCAGGAAACCACTTGAGTAGCTTCCTAGGTTTACCAGCGATGTTAAAATATTTTCTGGAGAAAATCCGAGTGTAGTCCTTAGGCACGGTTAACTAAATCAATACATGTCTCTCATCTATGAGCCCCACTTTCCACTTTCTTGTTAATTTGAGGTCATCAAAAATTTTCCTGATAATTTTCATAGATTGTTGTCCCCACTGAAATTTCCCAATAAGAGCAAATTTAAATTTGTCAGTCAGCGTTGAAATTTCTGACGTAGAGGAAAAGAGTGTTGTCTTCCTACTTTTCTGCTTGCATTCATATTAAAGTGACAATCACATGTACCATCACGATATTCCTTATAACTTGAAAGAAAGACAACCGTCGTCTCCCCCTGAGAATTACCCACCACGTGGGCAAAGGAGGAGGTTTTGTCAGGTTCAACTGAAGAAGAATGAAGCTCCATCACAGCAAAGAAAAGCCCTGCAAGTTGGGCAGAGGTAAAAAGACAAGCCGAAGATCTGTGCAGGAACCGTAGATGAAATGCGCAGAAGACGGAACACAGGGCACGAAGTCACGGCTGGGCAGAAACCACAACTCAATCCGCGCAGAAAAGAGTCGCAGAGGCTCGAAGGTTAGCTGGAAGGCGCAAAGGAGGAGACGATGAAACCGCAGAAGCAGACGCCTAAGGATTAGTTGCTTATCAGCCCCAAACAGACAGTCAGTTTATCTCGATCAGCTACTGACCAACATCTTATCTGAATTAGTTGTTTATCAGCCCCAAACAGACCCTTAGCCAAATATCTTAGACCAAAAGAACTAAAATGTGTGAAGATGATGAAAATTGATATGCCAAAATGTGTAAAGATGAGATAGATATTACATCGAAAAGTGATGATTTTTTAAGTTATTGATATGGCCATTGGGGTTGCCTCAATGCGCCTGATTAAGTAATTGGTTAATGTTAGCAAGCATCATCTACCGAAAAACCATGGAAGCTAACCAAAAAGTTCATGTTCCATACGCTGACCAAGCACTGAGCATGGGATTAAGTTTCTAGCTAGGCCGGTTGATCAAATTTTGCACTTCTAGGTGAAGGCCTACATGTTATGTTAGAGTCATTCAATAGTAGCTTTGTTGAAGTATCTTCTCTCTAATATGAACTTTTTGAGGCGACATGCATGCTCCTCGCCATAGATTTATTTTATGACTAATTATATGGTTTTCCTTTCCATTGGCCAACTTTTGCCACTCAATGGTCACAAGTGCTGCACAATGTAATCCTCCGTAACATAACACAGCATTGCTATTGAGATCGATCACTACATATATACTGACCCAAGTTGGTTACTGTAACTTCAGCATCTCACCAGTAGGCTTAAANTTTATAATAATACATATATAATTTTAATAATTTAATATTTATTTTATTTTATTTTATCTAAAATCCCAAAAAGGCTAATATATTAAATAAAAAAATACAGATACAATGTGTCGAAGGAACTAATCATGACACTGCCCACACAAAAAACACAAATGATTCAAAAACTAGAAAAAACAGAAAATACATTAGATACTTAAATAAAAAGTCTAACAGTGTCGAAATACGTAGTATCATGTGGCTAGAGAGCAACTAGATTTAGTCTTGTCTCTGCGTCTAGTTCTAGGGAAGGGCAAGCTAATAAGCTGGTAAGATGATCGTCATTGCCAGCAGTAACCAATGTATCATCCAGTATGTTCCCGAGCTAGAGTCGGTCTCCATTCTTCTTCTTCCTCATCTGAATATGTTCTTGGAATAGGTCTGTCATTACCCATCTGAATAATCAGTCTGATGGGATGGTAGAGCTGAAGCAGAAGAAATACCAACCGTAATACCCACAATAGGTTCTACTATATTTGAAGTATGAGTTGCCTCTACACCAGATACTTCCTGAAGAAGTGGAGCTACGATATTCTCCTGATTATCAGTCTGAACACTATCATTTGTAGGTAATAGTCCATCAGTATTATTTTATATGGGGTTTGAAGGTGTCAGCATCACATCACTCGCAGTAACAATAACAACAATGTCAAGGGAGCGGTTCCTCAGGGGCAACAGACACCTCATGTCTGGTAGTATCATCTCTNAAAATACACTTAATTTATAATAATACATATATAATTTTAATAATTTAATATTTATTTTATTTTATTTTATCTGAAAGCCCAAAAAGGCTAATATATTAAATAAAAAAAAGATACAGATACGATGTGACAGAGGAACTAAGCATGACACCCTGCCCACACAAAAAACACAAATGGTTCCAAAACTAAAAAAAACAGAAAAATACATTAGATACTTAGTTAGTGTCGAAATACGTAGTATCAGGTGGCTAGAGAGCGACCCGATTTGCTCATGTCTCTGCCTCTAGTTCTAGGGAAGGGCAAGCTAATAAGATGGTAAGATGATCGTCATTGTCAGTAGTAACCAATGTATCATCCAATATGTTCCCGAATTGGATTCGGTCTCCATTCTTCTTCTTCCTCATCTGAATATGTTCTTGGAATACACCTGTCATTCCCCATCTGAATAATCAGTCTGATGGGGTGGTAGAGCTGAAGCAGAAGAAATGCCAATTGTAATACCCACAATAGGTTCTACTATATGTGAAGTATGAGTTGTCTCTACACCGGATACTTCCTGAAGAAGTAGAGCTACGATGTTCTCCTGATTATCAGTCTGAACACTATCATTTGTAAGTAATAGTCCATCAGTATTATTTTATATGGGGTTTGAAGGTGTCAACATCACATCACTCACAGTAACAGTAACAACAATGTCATGGGGGGTTCCTCAGGGGCAACAGACACCTTCTGTCTGGTAGTATCATCTCTAGGTGGAACTAAAATGTCCAGAGCAATGGGGTTAGACCCATCCTTATTCACTTGAACCTTAGATTTCAAATTTGGATGAAACTTGTGGCATTTATCAAGGACATGACCAAACATCTTACAGTGGATACAATATGGGGGTCTGTGCTCCATGACGATTTGTTGTCACTAACTATTATGGGTTGTGCCTAGCCAGACTTCAATAACATCAGGAAAAGTAATATCCTTTTCCACAAGTATTCTGGCCACCGAGGGTCTGGTTAGGTTGAAAGTAGGTAAATCTAACTTCAAAGGATCCCCAAAAATTGCCCAAATAGAATAGAGAACCTGATGGTGAAAAAAATACAGCTTGAGACCAAATAAACTGAACTATACCGATACAGTGGGAGTCTCATGATTTGGGTCGAAATCAGGAGACCACTTAAGTAGCTTCATAGGTTTACCAGCGATGTTAAAATATTTTCTGGAGAAAATTCGAGTGTAGAAATCAATACATGTCTCTCACCCATAAGACCTACTTTTCACATTCTTGTTAATTTGAGGTCATCAAAAATTTTTCTGATAATTTCCATAGATGGGTGTCCCCACTGAAATTTCCCAATAAGAGCAAATTTGAATTTGTCAGTTAGCCTTGAAATTTCTGACGTAAAGGAAAAGAGTGTTGTCTTCCCACTTTTTCTGCTTGCATTCATAATAAAGTGACAGTCACCTGTACCATCACGATATTCCTTATAACTTGAAAATAAGACAACCGCCGTCTCCCCCTGAGAATTTACCCACCACGTGGGCAAAAGATGAGGTTTTGTCAGGTTCAACTGAAGAAGAATGAAGCTCCATCACAGCAAAGAAAAGCTCTACAAGTTGGGCAGAGGTAAAAAGACAAGTCGAAGTGCTGTGCAGGAACCGTAGATGAAATGCACAGAAGACAGAAGACAGGGCACGAAGTCACAGCTGGGCAGAAACCGCAGCTTGATCCACATAGAAAAGAACCGCAGAGACTCAAAGGTTAGCTGGAAGGCGCAAAGGAGGAGACAATGAAACCGCAGAAGCAAACGCCTAAGGATTAGCTGTTTATCAGCCTCAAACAGACAATAAGTTTATCTAGATCAGCTACTGACCAGCAACTTATCTGGATTAGCTGCTTATCAGCCCCAAGCAGACCCTTAGCCAATTATCTTAGACCAAAAGAACAACAATGTGTGAAGATAATGAAAATTGATATGCCAAAATGTGTAAATATGAGATATATATTACATCGAAAAGTGATGATTTTTTAAGTTATTGATATGGCCATTGGGGTTGCCTCAATGCGCCTGATTAAGTAATTGGTTAATGTTAGCAAGCATCATCTACCGAAAAACCATGGAAGCTAACCAAAAAGTTCATGTTCCATACGCTGACCAAGCGCTGAGCATGGGGTTAAGTTTCTAGCTAGGCCGGTTGATCAAATTTTGCACTTCTAGGTGCAGGCCTTCATGTTATGTTGGAGTCATTCAATAGTAGCTTTGTTGAAGTATCTTGTCTCTAATATGAACTTTTTGAGGCGACATGCATGCTCCTCGCCATAAATTTATTTTATGACTAATTATATGCTTTTCCTTTCCATTGGCCAACTATTGCCACTCAATGGTCACAAGTGCCGCACAATGTAATCCTCCGTAACATAACACAGCATTGCTATTGAGATCGATCACTACATATATGCTGACCCAAGTTGGTTACTGTAACTTCAGCATCTCACCAGTAGGCCTAAGAGTTCCATCAGAAAGGTAATATAGTTACTTAATTCCCAATAGTACTTGAATAAAAGCTACCACACAGCCATTTATACTCAGGATTGGTTGTAGCAACATTTTTGTCTCTAGCAGCTTAAAACATCAATTTTTCACAGCCACAACGTTGGCATATGCAACAAATATCTATTTAAGTAGAATGAAGTATCAATGAACAAAAATGAAAAGCAAAAAACAAAAAACCATCACTTATAGAATAAGAAACAATTTAAACCCATCAAACAGTTATTAAATGAATTGATTACATTTTAAATTATTGAAGAAACCAAAATAGACTGCATATGTTGCGCAAATACTATTCTCTCAAACAGCAAGCATTCATCAAAAGCCTTGATAACCGAAAAAAAAGTATCTAAATTCCATAATATAAGTTTGGAGATATTATGCCAGGAAATTAAAACTGATATAAAGCAAGCAATCGCACATCATTGAAAGATTTCTACCAAATAATGAGAAAATGAATGCAGCAAGTCAAAGACGCTTTGGAAAAACATACAGGATTTGGGTTGAGGAGAGACACATAAGGAATATATCACCATGTGACCAAGTCAAGGGTTTACAGACATTTCCAAAGCGTTGGCTCTTTATCCCGCAACGAGATGCCAAAACAGTAGCACGAATCAGTATATAAACAGCCAAGCTGGTATGTTGTGTTTCCAGTCCTGTTAGGAGCATTGAAGGACCGGCCACAGCACCTGCAAGCAATGCTCTCCATCCTGCAGTTCTGAA
>JXCR01070723.1:91690-108667 GCA_002079205.1 Phalaenopsis hybrid cultivar | reverse complement strand
TTATCTATCCAAAAGCATACTACTTATTCCAAATGCAATGTTTTGTTTTACCCTTGACATTGTATATTATAAGAATAAAGCATGAGAAACATGATTGAATTTGTTAAATAAAGAGATAATCTCTATCAATTTAAGTCATCTAATAACCAAAGAAACTACATATTGCCCTTTGTATTTTTTTTTTTTTTTTTGTTTATGAAATCTTTAAATTCAATAAAAAAAGGATATAGCTCGAACAAATATTAGCCATATTTTTTTAATTATTCTCAAACTTATATTTTATTTATTATTCAAAAATATTAGTATTAAAGAGTTTTATTGTAATAATTGTGAGTTAGGAAAATACAAACAGAGTAACAAGACCATACATTTTTTTATGAAACATGACTTTAGAAGAAGTTTATCATAATAATAAGTAATGACTTAAAGGGTATAAGACTTCAAAGGTGTTCCCGAAATTTGAAGTCAGAAAATCAAATAAGTTGAATTATTCCATTTGTATGGAGGTTGCACACTCTTGATATAAGATCTTTCTAGCAACAAAAAAGGGCATGACATACACACTAAAAGAAATAAGCAAGTTAGAATGAAGGTCTGTCCAAAACCCTATAAAAGTTAATCATAAACCTAAAGAAGAAGATGATTCAAAAACACGGGAATAGAAAAACTTTTATCAAAGTCTTAAGTAATTATTAGATATTAGGTCTGCCGTTATCTATATTGTTAGTATGGCAAATCAATTCATGCACAATTCGAGTGAATCATATTTAAGGGTTATACATTGAATTACACAATATATGAAAGAATCCAACGTAAGAGAATTTCATTCAAAAAAAGAAAGATCTAATGCTTCCTACTTAAATAGAAGTTGACCNAATAAAACCTATAGATTATCAGTTTTTCAAATATGATAAATTTAAGGTGAAAGTCAATAGCATTTAGATATCAAGAACTAAATAGATTAAAGATGGCATTACTATATTTTACTAAAGCTGTGCTAGCTGAAATACTCACTTTAATCTCATGGTATGCGACACGTTGAGAAAAATTAACAGCAGTAATATCACAATATCTTCGTCTTAAGAAAAATTAAAGCAACAATATTTTCCGCATATAACTCCACCCAAGACACAACCCTACAAACAAAAATGAAAAGAAAATTTGCTCTATAAATCCACCGATTTCTATTGAGCGCTAGATTATGTGTTTATGTTAGTTAATGCAGCCAATTAACAAATTTTCATCACCATTAATTCACGTTACTTATATCTAACTACATTTACATGCATCTCTACTCTTCATTATATATGCCTTAACCAATTTAGTCTGCTTTGTAGTATGATATCTCATATCTTTAATTTGTGCTGCTCCCACTGTCTGTCCATTTGTATTGCTAATCCATCCTTCCAGTTTAACATATCCATTACAAAACAATTATTTTTGCACTGAATTTAGTTAGTGATTTATTTGCTGCCTAATACTAAAATAATGTAGCATAATCGATGCATGAAATTTTCTACTATTTAATCATTATATTCTTTTAAAGCGCACTACTTCTTAAGGCAATTTCACATTTGAACTATTAAGCTCCCACTCAATTTAGTTGTTAATAACTTATATATACCTAATACTCAAGTCATGTAGTATGATCGATGTGAAGTCATTTAACACTACTTCATTATATTATTGAAAGATGTTACTACTTTTAAGGCAATTTCATTTATAAACATTTTACACCATTATTCGTACAGATTCTATCTATAAGTTATGTCTTGTCTTCATTTAAGATTGAGGAAAGATTTTCGTTAATACCAGCTCAATTTAAGACAATCACCACTAGCCACCAGATCAAAGATTCCACTACAGTATTATTACAAGGTTGGGAGCTATATGAAGGCACAAGTGCCCCATAGCAGAGGTGCCATAACATATCCATTAGATTAACATCTTCATTTGTAACATTTCCAAATGTTAAGAATGAGACCCTCGGTCAATCATTACCGATTTTGTTCATTCCATTCTGACAACCAAGCACTAAGAACTTCCAAACCCTTCAAGCTTTCCATCAAACCTGAGTTGAGTGTGTAAACAATTGGCACCAAGTCCTGATAGTATGGTCTAGCATAGCCTTTCATCTCTTTAATTACTTGATTGAGGGACAGAAACCTTCTGCAATAATTCAAACCCAGGTATCTAAGATAATCACATGATTTAATACATTTGTTGGACACCTGCAAGCTTAAAATATTTCATCTTCACAAAGATTTCGCGAATCCATATTTAGTTTTGTTACTTGTCAGAAAATTCATGGTGGTAGAGTAATATTTAATGTCTTAGCGTTGCACGAAGATCTAGCACATAAACATAAATAATTAAAAAATAACAGGAGGAAAACCCAATTTTTTTTACGTCGAAAAATCTTGGAAATGGAAAAATTATAGGGTCCAGCCCAGTCAATGTAATCCGCTATACGATTGTAAGTACATGGGTCAATTCTTCTCCTAAAGTGAAGAAGATGGAATTACAATGCTAATAATTACATATGTACATAGAGTTTAGCTATGACAGTTATAATTAGGGTACAACAAATGTGTTTCTTTGTTGTGATAGCAATAGCTAAACACAAAGGACATGGTTGGTTGCTATAAAGACAGTAGTTGACATTAAATGTTATATTCGGTGGTTGCAATAGCGGCGGTTGGTCACAGAGGTCGTAGTAGAATGTTGCAATAGTGAGTGACAATATAAGTCATAGTTGGTAGTTGCAAGAGCGTCAGTTGGCCAGATAGGCTAAAGTAGGAAGCTGCAATAGTAACAAGCCACATAGGACGTATTTGGTAGTTGCAAGAGCGTCAGTTAACCATAGACGTCATAGTAAGAAGCTGCAACAATAACCGACCACATAGGCTTTAATTGATCACATAAGTCGTAGTTGGTAGTTGCAGTAATATTAGTTGACCACAAAGTTCGTAGATGGAAACTACGGTAGCAGTTAATCATATATATTGTAGCTGATCATATAGATTGTAATTGGCAGCTACAGTAGTGTCAGTTGGTGATAAAGAACGAATTTGAAAGTTGTAGCAACAATTAGTCATATAAGTCCTAATTGGTAGCTACAGTAATGACATTTGGTCAAAAAGGCCATAGTTAGAAACTTCAGTAATAGTTAGTCATATAAGATGTAAATTATCGTATAAGTTATAACTGGTAGCTATAGTAGCGTCACCTAGTCACAGAGGTCATAGTTGAAAATTATAGTAGCAATTAGTCATATAGGTCATAGTTAGTAACTATGGTTGCATCAGTTGACCACAGAAGTCATTGTGAGAAACTACAGTAGAAAATAGCCACAAGGGTTGCAGTTGGTGCTTCGTCGGTTGGTGGTTGCAAACATTATCTTTGGTTTACTATTTTAAACCAGAACGCTTGTCAGTATACGACAAATAGAATAACTTCAGAAATCTGAAAGTTGCAGTATTTTGAACACGGCGGTCATAAGCAGTTGTCGCCATGAGTTATTATCGGATCTTCAATGTGGCGTTATTGTTTACACCAAATTCGAGATACATTATTACAATGTATTTGGAATACGTGGTTACACTGTGTTCGAGATACATCGTTAATTAACAAAATTCGCCAATGGAGGCGAGCAAGGGCTGCTGACGGGGGTCCACAATAGCCGGCAAACAAGGATCGACAGTGGTTAACAACTATGGAGGCTGGGAGTTCTCGTCAAGACTTCAATATAGTGTTATTAGTTACATTGCATTTAGGATACGTCATTGCATTGTATTCACAATACGTCGTTACACTGTATTCAAGATTCGTTGTTAGCTAGCAAAGTTTTTCGATGGCAACAAACAGAGGCGGCCAACAAGCGATGGTCTGTAGTAGGCAATGATGGAGGCTAAGAATTATTGTTGAGACCTCAGTACAACTTTATTCATTACACCGCATTTAGGATACGTTGTTACACCGCATTTAGGATACGTCGTTACATCATATTCGATATACATTATTGCACCGTATTAGAGATACATGATTACAACGTATTTGAAATAAATCATAAATTCGAAAGATGTCATTATACCGTATTCAAGATACATCATTATGTATAAAAGTTCGCGAATGACGGCAAATAGAGGAGGTCAACAATAGGTGGTTGATGGGAGGTGTTCGATGTTAGTCGGCGATCATTGAGGCCAGGATTTATAGTCGGTACTTCAATGTGGTATTATTCATTATATTTGATTTGGGATACATCGTTATACCATATTCAAGATACGTCGTTACACAGTATTTGACATACAATATTAGCTAGTAGAGTTCGTTGACGCAAAGAGCAGGGGTGGTAGATGGTGGTCGACAGTTGTCAATGGACGGTGGCCGACGGTAATGGGTGGCTATTGAGGCTAAGAGTTGTCGTTGGAACTTTAATACAATATTATTCGTTGCACCTCATTTGAGATATGTCGTTACACCAAATTTGAGATATGTCGTTAGATGGTAGAGTTCGCAAACAGCGGCGAGCAAGGGAGGTCGGTGGTGGTCGATGGCGGCCAATGAGCGGTGGTCGACGGTGTAAGATCCGAAAAAATATATATAATTTTTTTCTTAGCTTTTTCATCTCCATCACAATTACCTTCCTTTTCTTGACCATTACTGAATTACCAAACTTAAATCTTTCCTTTTCACTCTTCCCACCTCCTCCTGTCGTCTTTCCTATTTGCCCGATAAGCACCGACTTCACTTCCTATAAATCAGGGTCGAAGAATAGGGTTTACAACAGGCATCCTCATTTGCTCCCCCTACTCTCCCGATCTCCCCATCCCCACTCTCTCCCGGTCTCCCTCGAAACCATTGCCTTCCACCGAAACCCCGCGATCCAGTTGCGGTTGGAGCTAACAGAGATGGCAACAAGGGGTGTAGAATGCAGAGACCATTGAATCTTCTCCTCCTGCTCCGCTTCAATCCGAAAAGAAGGTAACCATCATCTGTCTCTGTTTTTCATCACCCGCGCACGCTTCTGCTCCTTTTTTTTAATTGGGATTTAGCCAAAATTGGAGAAGAATCGGTATTTAAGAATATTATAGGATTTTTTATGTCATTTTATTTATTAAATCTTTAAGTATTATGAAAATCCTTCAAAACTTGATTTAATTAATAGAAGTTCTATTTTCTTCTCATATCATAATAAAACCAAAACAAAAAATATTATTCTGACAATAATAATAGTATTAATAACACTCAATTAGGTCGAACCTAACTTAATGAATAAATAAGTTTAATTGTTTAATAATTCTACTTTTAATCGGTATAGGATCCATATTTAACATGTCGAATTTATAGAAGTGTCACCTTGCATCCTCAAGGTAAGTAAATGTAGTTTATTAAAGGATAAACGTATCATTCCTAGTTAAAGGCGTTAATCCTTATTAATTGTGGTACATGCATAGCTACTATATAAGATTGTCAATCATACCTTGATTCTTCAATTATAATTATTATGTTTCATTTTTATATGTTTCTATTATAGCTCATATTGAAGCAACCAACTACTTAAATGTATTGATGCAAAATTTCCTGCGTATTTAATTTTAATCCTGCATTATGATGCTTTCTTTTTATGCACTTATGTGAATTTGCATTTCATATCACAAGGCTGCATGAAATATTATAACTTTAACAATTTGGCATGCTTGTGTGTGATAGTGTATAGGTCGGTAAAACTCTTTTGGATTTTGACTAGTCAAGCCAACGGGCCCACATAGTGATGACTCTATAGGAAAACCTTGGGCTTCCTTGGGTTAGTATTTGACATTCTCAATTTCAGGGTGTCTGTTAAAACTGACTATATAAATATAAATGAAAACATAATAATAAGAAACTTAATGAAAAATACTTGCATGTTTTCATATGGAATGCATAATTGATATTTACCCCTCATGTCGGTCTTACAGCGTTACATACGCATATAGTGATTCTTCCTTATTTGTTGTCCATGTTGCATGTCATATTCTTCTTTTCGTTTGTCTTAATAAATAGTTGTTATTTAATAAGTTTTCAAACTCATTCTTGATATTTTTGCATCACAAGTTCCACTCAGCCGCCAGTAGGACTGTCTCCACTGAAGCAAGTTTTTCAGTTCTAGTTCCTCAGCTTTGGTATTTTTTTGTAGTATTTATTTAAGTTATTTATTTTCTTTTTTGGGTCTGGGTAGTTTTTCTCTATTACCTGTATTTTTTAAATCAACTAAATATATATTTTCAGTCCAGGTTGTATCATTGAACTTTTAGAACTAATAAAATTTATATTTTCTTTTTATTTGCAATGTGAGTCCTTTGTAAATACAAAACAGGTTTCTTTCATTTCATCATGCCCTGCATCGTCGGGGTGTACCGTCTTCCGGACCGGGGTGTGATAGAGTGGTATCAGTTGTATTTTATATTTAACCTTTCTTTACCTTGCATCTCATATCTCTTGACTTCTTAGAATTGAGTTGGGGATAAGTTATTCTTGTAAGTCGGTATTAAACTGATTTTGATTATGCGCTTCTTTCAATTGTTTAGAATAGCTCCAAAAATAAGAAGAGATGCAGCTACTCGTGGAAAAGGAGTCTAGAGAGCAACCATAAATCAGGTACCTATTCCTAGGGGACTTCGCTCCCCAAAATCGTCGTTGTACTGATTCGGCTCAAACCATCGAGACTGTTGGAGCACAAAATCTCAACTTGGTGACTATCGTGGAGGTGATAACACAGAATAACCAAGCATTACAAGCTAACTTTGCAGCCCAAATTGCACAAGCGGTTTAAGCTATCCAGCAAGCTAACCAGCAGTACAAGCCACTCAACCAGTTCCACCAGGGGTTGCCATCGAAACATAGCCCGATCAATAAATGATGATGGCTAATGCGAGTAGTATCGATCGAGTGATGGACCAATATCTGAAGACACGTGCTCCTACCTTCAATGCACGGTGGACCCAATCGAGGCTGATGCATGGCTTCATGGTATCGAGAAGAGACTTAAAGGAATAAAGTGTCATGAAGACCGCAAGGTAGACATTGCGATTTTCCAGTTGTGCTAAGGAGCTGATGATTGGTGGGAAAGTCACCGTCGTAACACTTTTGGACCTGATGCAGTAGTATCCTAGGCGGTTTTCAAAAGATTATTTCTGGAACAATATTTCCCTATGGCGAACAAAGCCACGCACATGAATGACTTGAGGAAGCTGAAGAAAGCGACAAAAACCGTTCGGGAGAAAGAGATGCAATTTGTTGGGATCGCCCATTTCATCCCAGTAATTAAGCATCATAAAGATCAGAAAATATATCATCTACTAGTTAGTTTGAGAGAAGACATTCAAACGTGTCTATTGGGGGTCAAGTGCACGAACTGGTGGATCGAACTATTCATGTGGAGATGTAGATCAATGTTTGCGAGGAAAAGCATGTCGGTAAGTGGAAGAATTCAGATACATAAGCTAACGGGAGTTCCTAAAAGAAGCAGCATCAAGATCACCAGACACAGAAGTTTAAAACAAATCCTAAATGCATTCTTCGTGAGAAATGACATTCTAGAACTTGTAATTTGATCATTGGAAAATGCTTCAATTATTGTAGTATTGAACATAAAGCTGAGAATTATCCCCTTAAAGCTCATGGTCAGCTGCAAGCGACAAACACCCAGGAAAATAATTTCAAGTCTTATCACAAGAGTAAGTGGCATAAATCAAATGAAGGACAATTTCAAAAGCATCAAGGAAAAGGTCAAGCGAGTAGAACTATTTTCNTTCATCCCAGTAATTAAGCATCATAAAGATCAGAAAATATATCATCTACTAGTTAGTTTGAGAGAAGGCATTCGACGGTGTCTATTGGCGGTCAAGTGCACGACTTAAAGAGAACTGGTGGATCGAACTATTCATGAGGAGATGTAGATCAATGTTTGCGAGGAAAAGCATGTCGGTAAGTGGAAGAATTCAGATACACGAGCTAACGGGAGTTCCTAAAAGAAGCAGCATCAAGATCACCCGACACAGAAGTTAAAAACAAATCCTAGATGTATTCTTCGTGATAAATGACATTTTAGAACTTGTAATTTGATCATCGGAAAATGCTTCAATTATTGTAGTATTGAACATAAAGTTGAGAATTGTCCCCTTAAAGTTCATGGTCAGCTGCAAGCGACGAACACCCAGGAAAATAATTTCAAGTTTTATCACAAGAGTAAGTGGCATAAATCAAATGAAGAACAATTTCAAAAGCATCAAGGAAAAGGTCAAGCGAGTAGAACTATTTTTAGCCTCAATAATAGCAGCAACAAATGATGGTGTCTCAACCGTATCAGCAACGTCCTCCAACACCACAATATCAGCAGTATCAACAACCTCAGCAGCCACCACTGATGTAACAACAACCCTCAATGGTACAATACCAGCCTAAGCAAGCTCACGCTTCGGACAAGCTCAGATAGGAGATTCCACTGCGTGCATTTGTNCAACCTCAGCAGCCACCACTGATGTAACAACAACCCTCAATGGTACAATACCAGCCTAAGCAAGCTCACGCTCCGGACAAGCCCAGATAGGAGATCCCACTGCGTGCATCTGCTATGACAAAAGAAGAGGCTCATGAAGCTTTTGATGTGGTTACAGGTATCATCCTTATTTTAAAGCAACCCACAAGGGAATTATTTAACCTAGGAGCAACTCATTCATTCATATCAAACAAATTTGCATCTAGTGCATTGATTTCTCCATTACAATCACAATGTCATCTGGCTCACCTGCGATTATTACTCAGTGTGTTCGTGATTATGACATAATCATTAATGACATACATATATCTACTACTCTCATAGTACTTCCACTAGCTGAATTTGATGTAATTTTGGGTACGGACTGGCTAGTCACATATCAAGCAATTATCGATTATCATAAGCGACGGGTCAATTTTTGCATACCTAGCTCAATTCCCATTTGCTTCAAAGGTAGTAAATGAGTCATTTCTTGTCTAATTTCGGCAAATAAGGCTTATAAGTTGATACCCCATGGATGTGTTGGCTATCTAGCTCATGTAACTGATTCTGAGAAATCCAGCGTTACCGTATATAGCATCCCAGTGGTTCAAGAATTTCCCGATGTATGTTCGGAAGATTTGCTTGGCTTACCACCGAATCGTGAGATCGAGTTTACCGTAGACCCACTTCCAAGGACCACTCCAATTTCTAAAGCACCAAATCAGATGACCACTGTAGAACTCAAAGAGCTCAAAATCCAATTACAAGAATTGCTTGATAAAGAATTCATCTAGCCCAATGTTTCACCTTGGGGAGCACCAGTTCTGTAAATGAAGAAGAAAGATAGAAGCATAAGGATGTGCATTGACTACAGAAAATTGAATAAGGTGACCGCGAAGAACAAGTATCCACTACCTCATATAGATGATTTGTTCAATCAAATACAAGGTTCTTCAGTGTTTTTCAAGGTTGATCTCTGATCGGGCTACCATCAATTGAAGATCAAGGATGAAGTTGTCTCAAAGACTGTTTTTCAATCTCAATATAGGCACTATGAATTTTTAGTAATGTAATTTGGTTTAACTAACGCCCCTCCTACCTTTATGGATTTGATTAACAGAGTTTTTGAGCCCTACTTGGATCAATTCATTATGGCCTTCATCGGTGATATTTTGGTTTACTCCAAGAATGAAGAGGAGCATGCCCAACATCTCAGAGTAACACTGAATAATCTTCGAGAGAATAAGTTTTATGTCAAATTCTTTAAATGTGTATTTTGGCTTCAAAAAGTGGCATTTTTGGGGCGCATTGTTAGTGCAGCAGTAATTTCTATGTATCCTGCTAAGATTAAAGCAATGATGGATTGACTGATGCCAAGCAACGTCACTGAGATTCGTAGTTTCCTCAGATTAGATGGATACTATCGGAGATTTGTTGAAGGCTTCTCTCGCATTGCTGCACTTTTGTCCAGGTTGACTCAAAAGGATGTTAAGTTCGAATGGTTTGATGCTTATGAGCAAAGTTTCCAGAAACTCGAAAAGTACTTGGTAACAACCCCAATTCTCATCATTCTCTTTAATATAGATGGATTTTACTTCTACAGCGAGGTTTCACATCAATGATTGGGGTGTGTTCTAATGCAGCATGACAAAGTTGTAGCTTATACCTCAAGACAACTCAAGGTGCCTGAAAGGAACTATTCTAACAAAGACGATGACTCAAGTTGATGAAGGACTATAACTTGGAGATTCGGTATCAACCTGGTAAGGCAAATACAGTCGCAGGTGCTTAAAGTAGAAAATCTTCTACATGCACTATGGATGGTCACTTAGAAGCAAGAGTTAGCAAAGGAGTTGGAGTGACTTCAGCTCGAGATAGTTCCGATAAGAGCTACTTCTAGCATTTATCAACTATCAGTCCAGCCTAAACTAGTGGACCGTGCTCGCGCAGCTCAGATGATGGAAGCAGACTTACTATAGCTTAGAAAGCAAGCAAAGAATGGATCGAAGCCAGAGTTTAGTATTGATCGGGGTGACACTTTAGTTTCAAGATCAGTTGTGTCTCAGATCAGGATGAACTTCGACATGAGTTACTCCGTGAGGTACATTCTACGTCATGTTCTACTTATCCGAAAAGTACTAAGATGTATCAAGAACTTAAAAAGTTATTTTGGTGACCAGGTATGAAAAATACTATAGTTGAGTTTGCAGTTAAGTGTGTGACATGTCAGATCGTTAAGACAGAATATCAGAGACCTGATGGTCTATTGCAACCCCTCCCCTTTCCATAATGGATTTTGTGGTTGGATTACTGAGATCGAAGTAAGGACATGATGTTATTTGGGTTGTGGTTGATAGATTAACAAAGTCGGCTCATTTTCTACCAATCAAGCATACTTATTTAGTAGATAAATTAGCAAGATCTACATAAACAACATCATTTGATTGCATTGAATTCCAACTGTCATTGTCTCGAATTGAGATGGAAGACTTACTTCCAGGCTACGGACACAAGTACAAGAAGCTATGAGCACGAGATTAGGCTTCATTACTATTTTTCATCCTCAGACAGATAGGCAGTCAGAGCGTACCATTCAAACCATTAGAAGACTTGTTGAGAGCTTGCATTTTGGACTTTGGAGGTAGCTGGGAAGACTACATGTCGTTGATAGAATTTGCTCATAACATAGCTTCTAGGCTAGTATCAGCATGGCACCATACGAAGCACTTTATGGCAGAAAGTGTACATCCCTAATATATTGGTTGGACATCGGTGAGAGAGACAAATATTTAGACCACAACCAGTGGATCAAGCTACGAAGAAAGTTCTTCAGATCTGAGATCGATTAATCAGGATCATCAAAAGGAGTATTTCGACCCAAATCACTAAGAGATTGAATTCAAAGTCGGTGATCATGTTTTTCTGAAGGTTTCACTTATGCGTGAAGTTTACACGATTTGGCCAGACTGGAAAGCTTCAGCGTCATTTCATTGGTCCTTTCGAGGTATTCGAGAAAGTCGAAAAGTTTCGTACCGTTTGGCTCTTCCTCCAAGACTTGCAGAAGTACACAATGTTTTCCATGTATCTCTACTTCGAAGTTGAGTAACGATTCTCATATTATTCGGTATGAGCCATTGGTGATTTAAGAATACTTAAGTAATGAAGAAGTGCCATATTTTATCTTGGAGCGTGAATTTTTCGACAGCTTTGTCGCTGATCAATTCCTTTTGTTAGAGTACTTTGAAACAACCAGTAAAAACTTGAAGCAACTAAGGAGATTGAAGAAGAGATAATCGCGACGTACCCGTATCTGTTCCAGAATTAAGGTATAAATTTGAGAACCAAATTCTTTTAAGGAGGATAATATGTAAGATCCGAAAAAAAAAATTCTTACCTTTTTTTTTTCTCTAGTGCGATTTCCTTCCTTTTCTTGACCGCTATCGACATACCAAACTTAGATCTTTCCTTTCACTCTTCCCACCGCCTTCTACCACCTTCCCTATTAGCCCGATAAGCACCGATTTCGATCCCTATAAATCACGAAGGGTAGGGTTTGCAACACGCATCCTCACACGCTCCCCCTCTTCTCCTGATCTCCCTATCCCCACTCTATCCCAATTTCACTTAAAACCATTGTGTTCCACCGAAACCACGGGATCTAGTCACGATTGGAGCTAACAAAGAAGGCAACCAGGGTCGTAGCTTGCAGAGACCATCGAATCTTCTCCTCCGGCTCCGCTCCAACCCAAAAGGAAGGTAACCATCATCTGCCTCTGTTTATCGTCAACCGCACACGCATATGCTCAATTTTTTTCTAATGAAGAGTCAGTATTTAATAAGATTATAGGATTTTTTTAAAACGATGTCATTTTATTTATTAAATCATTAGGTATTATGTAAATCCCTCAAAACTTGATTTAATTACTAGAAATTCTATTTTTTTTCTTATATCATAATAAAACCAAAACAAAAAATATTATTCTAGCAATAATAATAGTATTAATAATAGTCAATTGGCTCGAACCTAATTTAATAAATAAATAAGTTTAATTCTTTAATAATTTTACTTTTACTCAGTGTAGGATCTATATTCAAACTGTCGAATTTGTAGAAGTGGCACATTTCCGCCTCCAGGTAATTAATTGTTATTTATTGAAGGATAAACGTGCCCTTTCTAGTTAGAAGTGTTAATCCCTGTTAATTGTGATAGATGCATAGCTATTATATATGATTGTCGGTCATACCTTAATTCTTCAATTATAATTATTATGTTTCATTTTTATATGTTTCTATTATCGCTCATTTTGAAGCAACCAACTGCCTAAATGTATTAATGCAAAGTTTCCTGCATATTTGATTTAATCCTACAGCATGATAATTTCTTTTTCTACACTTGTATGAATTCGCATGTCACATCACAAGTCTGCATAAAATATTATAATCTTAGCACGTTATACTTATCAAAACAATTTGATATGCTTGTGTGTGATGGTGTGTATGTCGATAGAACCCTTTTGAATTTTGGCTAGTCGGACCGACATAATGACGACTCTATAGGAAATCATCGGGTTTCCTTATGTTAGTATTTAACCATCCCGGTTTCAGTGTTTATTAAAATCGACTATATAAATAAAAATGAAAATATAATAATGAGAAACTTAATGGAAAATGCTTGCATTATTTCATATGGGATGCATAATTCATATTTATCCCTCATGTTGGTCTTACAGTGTTACATACACATAATGATTCTTCCTTCTCCATGTTGCAAATCTCATTCTCTTTGTCGTTTATGTTTTAATAGATAGATGTTATTTACTGAGTTTTTCAAACTCATACTTGATATTGTTGCATCACAAGTTCTATTCAGCCGTTAGTAGGACCGTCTTCACTGAAGTAAGTTTTTAAATTCTAGTTTCTCAGTTTTGGAATTTTTTTGTAGTTGTTTTAGCTATTTATTTTCTTTGTTGGGTCTGAGCAGTTATTCTCTGTTGTTATTTATGTTTTGATTCAAATAAATTTCTATTTTTAGTTTAACTTATATCATTGAACTTTCGTAATTAATAAAATTTACATTTCCTTTTTATTTGCAATGCAAATCTTTTTTTGGAAATACAAAACAAGTTCCTTTCATTTCATCAATCACCGCATCGTCGGGTGTACCGCCATCCAGACTTGGGGTGTGACAAGCGGCTACGAAAGCTAGAAGTTATCATCGGGTCTTCGGTCCATAGTAGCATTCAAATTCAACTCTTTCTCCCCCTCCAAGTAAAGATAGTGGGACTATTTATAGGCTTCAAAGAAAGGAGATTTTAATCTTTTGGCAAATAACCTCTCATAATCACCTGATGGGATGACCCATGTTCATCCCCTTTATGCTAGAGATTTTTTTTGATGATTTAAGGGTCTTAATGACCTCAAAATTAAGGAAGCTTAGTGTCACCTCCCAAAAGAGCCCTTATGGGTGGTGGGCAGCCCAGGATTTAAATACTGCTTTTCGGCCCTACACCTAGCAGACGTGAGACTATTTGTCCGTGACATTCTCCTCCACCCAATCATGTGACGCCCTCGTCACGGATCGGCTCCACCGAGGGTCCCACTGTACCATGGAGAGTCCACACACCTGGCAGGCAGTAATCTGCTCTGATACCACTTGTCACCTCCCAAAAGAGCCCTTGTGGGTGGTGGGCAGCCCAGGATTTAAATACTGTTTTTCGGCCCTACACCTAGCCGATGTGGGACTATTTGTCCGTGACATTAGGCTCGTTGATTTTTTTCTCATCGAGATTCTTGATTTGAATATAAATGTCAAAATTGGAGTTCATTTGATCATCTAATTAAAAATTCTAAACCTCCAAAAGTGTTGTACTGGCTTGATCTAGACTTTATTGGACTTGGATTGGAAAAATTTTGGTATCATTAGATTTGTCTTGTCAAAATGATCAGTTTGACTATAAATTTGTTGAAATTGGAGCCTTGAATGATATTTAACTTGGATATGAAATAATTCTTGTTAAAAAAAATGACTTAAGATTCACGCAGATTGATAAAAAATTATTGATGATGTGACAAGTATAATCTCAATTAATACTACAATCTTCCTCTGTCTTAATGTGCAATTTAGTTGTGCAGGTACAATAACTTTGCATCATTGTCGTGAGGGATATATAAATTATATGTTCAAATATTTTATGATTATAATATAAGTCAAAACAGTTCGGGGTCCTAAATAAATCAGTTGAATAAGAAGAGCAATGAACTCTACAAGCTCACCATAAACCCGCTATACTCACTATGAATTTTCCAAGATCATTATGAACTTGCAAGCCCCATCATGAATTCGCCGAGTTCATCAAGAGCTCACTAGGATCACATAAATTGCCAAAACTATAATGCTGAAATAGACAAAGTCAAGTTGAACTCACTGAGGTAAGATTACTGTTGTTAAAAGGATGTTAAATTTGCCAAGAGCTTTGAGGCCTCTCTGTCTCTAAAAGCTACTCGTCAGAATTTCACCAAGCTAATCAGCAACTTCATCCAGAGGTGGCTTCAGCGAATTGCCAATATAAATTTCAAGTATTTTGGCCAAATGTCTTATCTACTTTAATGGTAATCAGCTATTAAGTCTAGCTATATATATATATATATATATTATACTTTTTCTTACAGTGCCAAACTCTGACTTGAATCTATAAATAATACATCAAGTTATTTGCCCTTAAATCGTATACTTTCCATAATTTAGTAAAACTCCATATCTTTTCACTCTATATTCTCTTTTATCTGTCTAAATTTTGTTCTTTTTTTCTTATTATTCTTGTTAGTAAAGTACTGCTATTCTCTACGGATAAATTTGGACCCAACAGAAATCACCAAGCAAAGTTATTCTTTATTCATGTATTTGTCTACTAAAAATCATCTCTTATACCGTAACCTTTTTTATACAACCCCTGATTTGAAGTTTATCATACTTAATAGTCACTGTAACATGAAAATCACAGACTTTGTTTCATGGTATTGGAGCCATCAACCAAAAAAAATTGATGTAATTGATCGTTGACGAACAAAGAAGAAACAAAGCACCTACCATTCGGGGGAAAAAAAAAGGTGAACATCTCAGAATATAACCTTGCCCGTCCAAAAACGTCAAGAAAAACAAAAAAAAGAAACAGCCAAACAACAGCAAATGCAAAGTACCTTCTGTGCCCCCAAATAGCAGCAATCAATTCATCCACAGAAACAAAAGTTCCAGCAAAGGTCCCCAAAAACAAGCCATATCTTAACGTCTCCTTCACTGCGCTCACCATTGCCTCCGCATTTGTGACCGCCCCCACCTTTCTAAAACCACACAAACCTCAAACCTCCGAAAAAACATTTCCCAAAACCAACAAGCACTAAACCGTACGTTCCCTGACCTCGCATAGACGCTCTTCGATCCACGACTCCTCAGCCGAGCAAGGATAGAGAAAAGTGCAAGACCGCCCTTGATCCCCGCGCCGATAGCAAAACCCTTCCCGGCAGCCTCGAGACACCTCCGCAACCACCTGCAGTCATCCTCCGTAACCCCAAGCTTTTTAATCGAACATAAGCAAGCGGAAGGCAGCGCCGAGGGAAGATTGCCGACATCTCCACAGATCTGGCATTCATTCTCTCCGACTTCCGTTGTTGCGTCGTCGACAGAAGGGACGCCGTTCTCCGTCAAGAAGGAGCCAACTCCGGCGGAACCTCCGACGGAGATCGGAGACATGAGAGAGCTGTAGGACTCCGACAATGGTTAGGCCATAGAAGTTTGGACGTTTTGAAATACGGCCGAAGTTGACAGCTGGGGTGTTCCAGCGACTTGGAATTTTTGTACATTCTATGCTGAGCTTGTGCGCTTAAAATTCGATTAATAATTTTCGCTCTCATTTATATCTCTCTGATGCTTCCATCTAAAATTTGAATTTATTTTTTAGTGATTAATCATCTTCAAGTTAAATTTATTAAATTCACAATTATATGTTGTCAACGATCCGATTTAGAGCCGAGCTAGGGCCAACTCCGAATCTGCTCGAAAAAAATTGGATCCAAAATTTTTGCTCGTTGCTCAGCTTATTTATTTCAATTTAATCTTGATCCGAGCTAAAATTTGAATCAATGTTCGAACGATTAATGATCTTCGAGCTAAGATCGTAACCCTACATACATACATCAGTATATGTGTATGACCTCAGAGAATAAATAATAATCATTATGGGAAAAATTAAGATCAGTATTCAGTTTTATGCTTATTAAAATTTTAAATGAAAAAAAGAATTTCTATATGTATATTAAGCTTAAATGTTAAATATGTGTACACAACAAAATGTGTGCTTTGTATGTAAATGCATCATAAATAAAATATAAATTTTAATTAAATAAAATATATATTAATGTTTTTTTTTTTCAATTTATTTTAAATGGATAGTAAACAA
>JXCR01070723.1:54495-91470 GCA_002079205.1 Phalaenopsis hybrid cultivar | reverse complement strand
ATATATATATATATATATATATATATATATATATATATATATATATATATATATATATATATATATATATATATATATATATATATATATATATATCCAAAGTTTTGGGTAAATTTGCTAAACACTCATATCAAGTGATTGGCTTTTATATATGTTGGTTGTACCAAGTCTGATAGGGATGAGCTCTGGTCTCAGCTACACTCCATTGGTTCCATTATGACCTCTAGCTGGTTAATTGGAGTTGATTTTAACTGCATCTCATCCCCAACTGAAAGAAGGGAGGCAGATCTTCTTGCCTTCCCCTTATGACTAAGTTCAGTGATAATATCAGGCTAGCTGGACTTTTTGACCTTGGCTTTTAGGGCTCTCAGTTTACTTAATGGAGGGGGATCACTTGGGAAAGATTGGATAGATTCTTTGCTAATGATGAATGGTATCAGTGCTACTTGCATACCTCAGTTACCCACCTCAATTTTGTTGGTTCAGATCACAGACCCCTACTAATCTCCATTTCAGCTTCACTCTGCACTGTCCCTAAACCTTTCAGATATTTGAATGTGTGGTCTGACCATTCTGATTTCCTCCCCACTGTAAAAGCTAATTAGAAAGATGTTTCTCATTCTAATCCTTCTATTAAACTCTGCTTCTTACAAAAGAAACTCAGCAAGATCCTCAAGCACTGGAATTGGGACATCTTTGGCGATGTCTATAGATTAGTAGATCAAGTTGAGCAGGAGCTGGTACATGTGAAAAATGTCAGGTCTGTGGATGAAGCCTCCCTCTTTGTAGCTACTCAAAAGGTCCTCTTTACTACTACTTGGTTATACTTTTTTCTCCAACAGAAGGTTGCCATCAGTAAATTTGTAGAAGAAGACAAGAACACAAGCTATTATTATGCTTGCATCAAGTATAGAAGGAAGTGTAATGTTATTCATAACATTATGAACTCTAAAGGAATCAGGCTTCATAATGATATTTCCATTGATAATGATGTTGTGTAATATTTTCAGGGAATCCTTATTTCTCCAGCCACTCCAACATCCCAGATTGATGCCTCATTATTTCAGGATGAGGTTGATTATGTCAACTCATTGTAGTTAGATGATGTTCCCACTTGAGAGGAAATTTGGGGTGCCCTCCACAATATTGATCCTGACATAATTGTTGGGCCTGATGGTTATTCATTTGATTTTTACAATAAGTGTTGGCCTATTGTTAAAACAGATGTGGTTAAAGCTATTCAATCTTTCTTTGGGAGGAATGCTCTCCCTAACTATTTTACTGCTTCTAGCATTGTTTTTATTCCCAAATCAACTGAGAACTCTCATTGGAAACACTTTAAACTTATTTCCCTAACAATTGTTTTCAGCAAAATTAACAATAAGATTTTGGTGAATACACTGAAGCCCCACCTATCTAAGTTAATCAGGCCTAATCAAGCTACTTTCATTACTGGGAGAAGCATCTGTGACAACATTTTATTGGCTCAAGAGCTGCTAAAAGACCTTAATAAACCTTGTAGAGGTGGGAATTTAATTTTTAAGCTTGATGTTAAGAAAGCTTATAACACTTTTAATTGGGAGTTCATACTAAATATTTTAAGAGCAAGGGGTTTTTCACCTCCTTTCTGTGATCTCATATCCAGATGGCTGAAAGGAAATGGTATCTCTATTCTTCTTAAAGGTAGGGCTCATGGGTTCTTCACTGCCAATAAGGGATTGAAATTAGGTGATCCACTATCTCCCACCCTCTTTATTTTGGCTATGAACTACTTCTCTAGGTTGCTGGACCATAATCTTCCCTTAAATGTTGCAGTAAATATGTTTCATCACAAGTCCAATCCTATAAGTCACCTTTTGTATGCATATGAAATATTCTCTTTTCCAGAGCCACTAAACTTGCAGTTAAGCAGATTTTGCACTGTCTTGAGGCATTGCAATTGTGTTCAAGTATGGAGTTTAGTCCCACTAAGTGTACCTTGTTGTTTAGCTGCAGAGTCAAGGATCACTTTAAACAGTGGGTGCATCATATTACTGGATTCTCTACTACTTCCCTTCCCTTCAACTACATTGGGGTCCCTCTCATCAAAGGGAGGGTTAAGCAAGTTCAATTTGATAAGATGATTACAAAGATTGATGCCCAACTCAATTGTTGGACTACCTCTTTCCTCTCCAATGGGGGAAGAATCACCCTCCTTAAGAGCATTCTTACAACTTTTCCACAATACATTTTGCAAATGTCTGGCACGAAGAAAAGCACCCTCCATTTGGAAAGATGCTTCAAAAATTTTCTATGGTCTGGGCAAAGGAAACAATTGCATTGGGCTAGCTGGCAGAAGGTGGCTAGGTCAACTGTTGCTGGAGGTTTGGGCTTCAAAGGGCTTCCTCAACTACAACACATTAACCTCTGCAAACTATGAATTAAATTCAGACAACAAAACTCTCAATGGGCCAAATTCCTTTTGGATAAATACTTTAAAGAGCTTCAGCCCAACCGGGTTAACAGGAAATTTAGTGACTCCAAATTGTGGGTCAATCTTCTCAAGGTGAGACAGTTTGTTGAATCCCTATTACTTTGGGATTTGGGGCAATGAAATATTAATTTTTGGCTGAATAAATGATGTCCTGAGGAGATGCTGCAACCTATTCACCAAAATCTCAATTTTGATCTAAAGGTGGCTGACAGCAAGGAGGAGAACAATTGGTCTACTGATTTGCTGAACACCATGCTGACACAACCATATGTTGCAGTCTTTACTAAGTTGTCTATTGACAAAACTAAGAAGAACTTTATTGACATTACTAGGGGCACTGGTCAAAGCATTACTCAATATGTCTACTTCGGATTGCATCAGTGGGCTTTTTCCCCATGAGGTGCTTGCATTTGGAATAAATTCCTTACTCTATCCATGTGTTCTATGGGATGGAGGTTGTTTCATGAGTTCTTGCCTACTGATGACACTCTCAAACTCAAAGGGATGAGGGGCCCTCCTCTTTTCTTTCTTTTATTTTGGGTGGGGACCTTTTAAATGTCCCTTACCATAGAATTTGTAATTGATTTTACTTGAATGAAGCACTCTCTCTTTTTTTTTTTTTGCAATATATATATATATATATATACACACATCATATCAAGGGTTCAAATTCCCTCTAGCTTAGTTGGCCTTAAGGAGGTAGTACACGAATTGTTAGACACATTAGGAGTGGTTGAGGCTCATATAATAGCATCTGGTCATTCTTTTTTTCAATATATATATATATATATATATATATATATATTTATAATATTTAAAAAGGCTAGGGGCGAATCAGTTTAGTCCTGCCTTTGTCACGAGTTCTTGGAAGGGAGCCGATTAACAAATTGGTGAGGTGCGTACCGTTACCCGAAGTAACCAAAGTATCATCCATTAGTTTCTTGAGCTCAAGTAAATCAATGACTCATCTTATCAGTTGATTGGTCTAAAAGTGGTCGGACAGATGTAGGTTGTTGCACATCATAAACCCCATGTGCCTGAATAACATTAACATCATGCTCGACCTGATGAGGCGGTAGAGAAGCAATAGCAATATTGTCACCCGTAACATCAGTGATAGGTTCTAGGGCAGGTGAAGTCTAAAGTGTCTCTCTCACCCCCACTAAAGGAGGTTCCAAAGGTGGGGAAACAACAACCTTTTTGTGTAGGCTAAATGGTTGACATATTGCCTGCGAGAATAGTGACATCTTGAGGGGTATCCTTTTGATGATCAATATTATCGATAACTTGAAGCATACCAAGAGGAATGGAAATCACTCGCTCTGACAGAGAACTTTGCTTCTTTGGTCTGAGGTGAGGGTGTAAATTATGACATTGAGAACTAGAGTAGCCAAACATACGACAGTTCGAACAATACGAGGGAAAAAGGTTCAATCACAACATTTTGCCAATATCAATGATGTTGTGTGTCAAACCAAATTTCCTCATAAGCGATTGAAGTGATATCCCTTTCAACGAGTACTTTGACTTCAGATGAACGAGAAAGATTAAAAGAAGAAATTTTCATTTTGAGTGGTTTGTTATAGACTGAGGCAACAGAGTACAACACTTTTTTAGTAAAATAATGAAATTTCATGGCAGGGAGGCGATTCCAAACCGGAATAATTGGTGGTTCCGTCTGTGGGTCAAAATTCACATATCGTTTCAAAATCTTCATTGTTATGTTATCAATCCAAATTACTCTTCTAGCAAACAACCGCGTGTAATTCTCTTCTAGCAAACAATCGCGTGTAATTCAACATTCAACAATCGCATGTACTTCTCTAACAAAACTCATATCTAACTTGTGTGATATTACTTCTAACTATTCAAGAATAGCTAACATTTTAAAATCTACATCAACATAATATAATTATTTGAACTGGATCGGAACCCGTAGTTTTTCCCCCTTCGGCCTTTTCATATAAAAATTCTTATTATATTTTCCGCAACACTAAGATGTCAATATATCACTCTTCCACTACGAATTTATAAACACCTAACACTAACACATATACCTTTTATATTTACATCACCAAATCTTCCTATCACATAAAAATACCACTATTTTGTGCTTTAAAAAAAGAAATACACATGCCATACATAAATAAAATTATATATATAAGTTTAGGTGTTTGATATGGTAAATGTATATAAGTTTTAAGTGGTATAAATGTAAGTCTCCCAAAAGAATAAAAAAAAAAAAGAGCTTATAATCAATCAAATCCAACTATCGAAGGGATAGCCGGCTTCATAGTTTACTCTATAAGTAGTTAGTATGTTATTATCGTACATAGTATGATTGATCAAAGCTATACAACTAAGTACATTTTTTCCTTGCGTGCATTGTGGAGAGAGCACATGTTACCGCCATTATGGCAACAGCGACCTCAGCGCGCTAGCTAAATGACAATATTAGTGGTTTCATCACCACCCTACAAGTCCCAATCATGCCCTTATTTCACGATGAAATGCACATGTGCAATTCTTTCTAAAACAATTGGGGGATTTACATAAATATCACTCAAATTTTATGTATTTACATAGCCAACATCTAAACTTTATATTATTTTTTTTTATATTTACATCACACAAGTATTTCATACCCCATCAAACGTATAATTATTTTAACTTTAGAAAAAAAAAACACCTTTTTATGCACGAGTAAAATGCCATGTAGGTAAAAATTGAAGTTTAAAAGTAAGATATGTAAATACATTAGAATTAAGTGGTATGTATGCAAACCATCCAAGCTTTTGAGATCAAATCATCTCAAATTCTTTATGACTGTTTGAAAGCCACGAAATTGCAGGTTGATTGTGTAGAAAGTCATAGGAGACGCTACAAGTGGCAACACAAGATGGGATGAATGAATTGTTCTAAACCCTTCAAAATAAGTTTCAAGAGACCCGATGGATTAAAACATTTTGTGTACTGATGAGAGAAATTTTGTGTAAATGTAAATAATGAATATAAGGTCAAGTACGAAAGATAAATAGTTTAATCACAAAATCATAATAGAGCTACCATAATCATAGTCAGAAGCTATAACAACCGTAGTTGGCTACAAAAAAGATAGTTGTATGAGGCTATAACAATCCTAGTAGGGTGATCAAAATTAAAATTTGCAGGGTTAAAAAACAAGTAGTTGATGATGACCGATAACGATCGATTGCAACATTTAGTTGTTAGCAACAACTGATAGGCCATGATTTCGGGCGACAGGGGACAACCACTGAGATTTTAAAAGTTAAACTTAAGTAATCAACTCAGTCTTCTATTCTTCTCTCTCCCTTTCAATAAATAATTAGTAATTTAAACCTCCTCCAGTGTTACCCAAAACAAATTAACAGTTGATAATTTTTCCCTTTACTATTCTTCATTGCTTCATCACCCTCATAGAAGGCCCTTTCTCTTCAATCATATGCAATTTGAAAAGTAACTCTAATTTATCTCCTCAATTGTGCAGCGAAACTAAAATGTACACTCTTTTGATATTTAGTTGATTATTGAATTTCTATGCAGCCATGCATGTGCAAAATCTCATTAAATCATACAAATTTGTGTGCTCTTGTGATTGTTTGGTAACTCATTAGCGTGTTATTGTTTTTAGACATATTATTATTCTCTTCAACTGATTTATCAAGTAGTCTCCTCATTATTGTGCATCTTAGATTGGTAAAATAACATTAAAAAAAACATAAATACAGCATACAGATCAGACGGATTACTAGAAAAAAATAAGATACGCATAGGATTGTGATTTGACACTAACTATGAAAACAACTTGACGCCGTTCTTCACCTTATAAATCTATAGTTGACTTTTAACACATCTCTTCATCATAATTCTTCTTCATTCATATTTAGTTATACCAAAACTCATTGCATTTAAAATAAACGTGTACCACTCAACCAGAAAACTCTGAAAATCTTGACAGGAGGATCAATCAGCTACCTAAATCACATGATAGGACCTCTAAATGTTGTTTAGAAAATGTTTTAAGCTTCATACACTAACAAATAGAATAAAAAAAAAATTTATGAAATCATAAATACTAATTAATTAGCTATAACAACTTGCTATTTGCTGCTCTCAATTTTCATAAATTTACATAAAAGCTGAAAGTGTAATGTAGTCTTTATATGAATACATGCTTTGAAAAGAACTCTGAAAATTTTCATTGACTCAATAAATACATGCAATTTATTCCCTGCACAATACTTCCGTCATGAGACAAATCAATATACCTGTCGCGCTACATTGCCAAGTAATGTTGCACCATCCTCCCTATCAGCACCAGGTCATCTGTGAAAATTCCCTGAAAAGTTGAATAATTTAGCTCAGGAGTGTTCCCGGTAGTAGCAGCCCCCTGGAAACAGTATTTGTATCGGAGCCAGTACATGTTAATCTAACATGATATTGATTTACAACTTTGATTATACCCTCTCAAGCAAAAATGAAAGATTCGAAATCAGATGTGGCAGCCAGCGGTCTTCGACAATCAAGAGACAGTTTAAATACCTACCCAAGTCCAGCCATAAACAGCGCCAGGAAAATATTGAAGTAGAAGCGCTTGCATGTTCAACATTCAACAAATGTCCATACTGCTGCATCGCAATGAAAGAGTTGTATCTGGAACTTGTTTGGCAAGTATTTGTTGCATTGAATTTCGGTTTAGATAAGCTGGAAGAAAGGATGGGGAATAACATGTGTCAAATATTTAAATTTACAAACGGGACATAACAGATGGGATAAGAGAATGCAAAACATACTTGAATAAGCATCTTCAAATTCTGATTGTTGTGTTCCTTTCAGAGATCCGTAATCAGTAACTTGTGAAGGCAGGCGATTAAGACTTGTATAAAAATTAGAGCATATGGCGCTATCAAGATTTGAGTTCCTCATAATTTCCCCATCCTCTTTTAGCTGAATAAAACTTGTTTTGCTACCCTGATAGCAAAAATTCTGAATTATATGCATGACAGGCCAATACTTCAGTGGATATCAGATGAAGCTTTTATCAGACGATAAAAGGAACATGATACAATCATACTTACATTGAAAACGACAAGAACACGACATCTAAGATGAGGCAGAACGAAGACTACTCAAACTAAAAGCTAAAAGCTAAAAGCACAAGAACCTGCTCAATTAAAACATTGCAAAAGTCTCTAGTTTTAAAATTGATACAATTCTCAAAATACACATTCAAAATGTCGAACATGTAGGTTCATACGATCAAATTGACAGCCTAAGCTTTAATTTTTCTTTAGTTAATGTCCTTTCAATTGTTTTCGGGTTTTCTACAACGCAATTTAAAGTTTCCTTTTATAATCAGGCCTATGATGATCCTGATGAGAATGGGCTGTAATCTCTAATGATGGGAGCTTTTCTTCAACCTGATTCAATTCGGTTCACTCTGCTAGCTTTACGTAAGTTATAGTTTAAGCTTGAATGGTTTTCAATCCAACCTGGAATTTCTCTAGTTTGGTTTCATAACCTTGTGTGACTTTTGGACTTAATGGTTCAATTTAAGAGCAGTGATTCGGTAACAAGTTTCCCCATGCACTTTCACTTTGTTCAACATATGACATACGATTGAGAAATGTAACTACGTTTACAAGGTTAGTCGCTCTGCTATTACGGGGGTATCACTGCTGAAAGCAATCAGCTTTGCAAACTCTCAGCAAATCTATTGATTTGGGTTGCCTGCTTAAATTCTGATATTTTTTTTGTTGCTCGAGCGAGAACTCTATGATTATAAATAAACGAGAAGAAAGAATTGCTCAAAACTTACTTTGTGCATTCGTAGCATGGGCTTAAATAGAGCATGCCAATATTTTACAAATAAACTACTTCAATTTTCCTTTTTCACCAATAGAACGCTAAATTAGATCCAATTCTCAATACTCCCTCTCAAGATGGGAAAAAGATATTCACTAAGCCTATCTTGTCATATAACCTAGATAAATCTAATGTATTGAGTCGCTTGGAGAGGAAATCAACTACTTGTTCTCCAGTGGCTACACGACTAAGCTACAGTAGCACGTTACTTAGGTTTTCCTTGAAGAAGAATCTATCAATCTCCACATGTTTGATTCTATCGTGTTGCACCGGGATGTTGGTAATGTTGATTTCTAACTTGTTGTCATACCACAACTTCATTTGGGTTCCTTGATCCATCTTGAGCTCGACCAATAAGACTCTCAGCCGCATCACCTCGGCAACTCCTAGGGCCATGGCCGTGTACTCTGTCTCTACTGCAAATTGTTTCTTGCTTTTCTAAGAGACAAAGTTACCCCATACGAACATGCAATATCCTGAGGTGGATCTTCCGTCATCTGCACAACTAGCCCAGTCAGCACCACAAAAGTCATCAATGTCTATATGTTTATTCTTCCTGAAGATCAACCCCTTCCTTGGTACACACTTCAGGTACCTCAAAATCTGTTACACTGCATCCATATGACCCCTGGATCATCATGTAGCAGCTCACTACGCTCGCTGCAAAAGAGATGTCGAGTCAAGTGTGACACAGAAAGATCAGACGGCTCAACAATCTGTGGTACCTCTCACGATTAACCGTTACTCTTACCTCTGCACTCAGCTTGACTTTCTGGTCAATTGCAGAAATCGTAGATTTGCAACCCAGCATGCATGTTCTCGTGATGAAATCTAGTACATATTTTCTCTGGGGCAAGACCATCCACTTAGGTCCATAGGCCATTTCAATCTCAAGAAAATATTTGATTAGTCCAAAATCTTTCACCTCAAATTCATTGTTCAATCTTATCTTTGATTGGGCAATCTCTGTCTTATCATCATTGGTGAAAATGACGACATCAAAATATATAACAAATATAATGATTTGATTTTCAAGATGTTGAAAACTAAATTGATCTGTTGATATATCATGCCCACCATAATCTTTTTAAGCTTGTCAAATCAGCTCAAGAAGACGCTTCAAGTGATGAATTCCTGAGCCTACACACCTTGCTCACTGTCTAGACGATACTGAATCCCGGCGGTATCTCCCTATATACCTCCTCCAGTAACTCACCATGAAGAAATGCATTCTTCACATCAAGTTAGTATAATCTCCACCCACCATTCACTTCCATAAAAATCAGTGACCTCACTATACTTATCTTTACAATTGGTGAAAAGGTTTCATCATAGTCAATGTCATATGTCTAACTGTATTATTTTGTCATTAGTCGTGCTATATATCTCTCCACATTTCCTTCAAAAGTTTACTTCACAATCCATTTGCACCCAACTCTTTTGCTCCGCTGGCAGTGACACTATCTCCCATGTTCGATTTTTATCAAAAGTCCTAAGCTTTTCATGCATAGTCGCTTTCTACTTGGAATCCTCCTTAGCAACCAACACTTGGTTAAAGAGACAGTGTCCAAAAATGCAATGAATGCTCAATGTAAATGTGATATGTTAGAATATATAACAAAGTTAACAATGTCATGTTCTCATCCCAAGCGATCGGGAAGATGCCCTCCTTAAAATTGGGGGTTAAGAGTAGGAGAAATCATATCACCTTGGAGTTCTGAGTTCGAGATAGATGATGTGGGTGTCTCAAGAGTCGGAAAAGACCGAGGCAAGGGACTAGCTGACACAAGTGCACTGCAGGCACCGTTCTCTCATTTTGTTTCCTTCTTCGTGTGTACACCCTTAGCTCACCTTCAACCTAAATCTCATCATCTCTAGGTTCACTCTCCTCACTTTCTAATTTATCAACTGATTCATCCCACATCACAGGACAAAACATTGTTCTCATATCTCTCATTACTGCTACTCCCCCCCTCTTGTCTCATAACTCTAGCAACTGACGAGTCACCTAATGGTGAGGTCACCGAATGGGTATAGTATGATTCAAACTCTCTAAATGATACATTCATGCTCACAAATAGTCTCTTATCTATTGGGCTCCAGTAAAGACACCCCATTTGGATAGCAGTATAACCTACAAACACACATTTCACAGCTCAGGGATTCAGTTTCACTATTAATGGTCTTTAATCCTTCATAAAACATATACAACCAAATTCCTTCGATAAGAGAATCCCGCAATTATCTACTTTCAACATCTGACAAAGATTTTCAATCCAACACCCTTGATGGCATCCTATTGATCAATTGAGTAGCTGTTGAAATTGTTTGCCTCATAAGCGTTTTGGGACATTCATTATGATCATCATACTTTGAGCAACCTCTAGAAAATGTCTATTATTCCTTTCTGCTACTCCATTTGGTGTCAATGTGTATGGACATGTGGTTTGATATTGTATCCCTTAGAGCAACAAGTATTCATCAAATGTCATGTTGTTATACTCCGTACTATTATCAAACCTTATGCTTTGTTGTTATACTTTGTCTCATTATCAAACCTTAATACTGTCACTATTGCACTATATTAAGTCTGGATTGTCTTGTGAAAGTCTTTAAAGCAAGCAAACACATCACCCTTATTTTCATCAAATATGACCAAATAACACAAGAAAAACAGTCAATAAAGATCACAAAATATCGATAACTATTCATAAAACTTGTAAAACAAGGTCCACAAACACCCCAATGAATCAAGTAAAAAACACCATAACAGATATAAGAGATCCTAATAAGCTTGTCAACTCACAAGCATCACAAACAAACTTTTGTTTGATTGTCTTTTTATACAAAGAATGATGCAACCAACCCAATAAATTAAAACAAAAGTGTATCATGCGTCTATGATATAGCAGCAGCACGTCCTCCACGCTCCTTCCAGGTTCTCCTACTCCATCACTCTCTATAACGAATGCCAAAGCTGAGTTCATCCCCTCCCGGTTGAAGTACAAAAGTCCACTGTCATATTTCAGTCCCAAGAATCCAACCCCCGTATGAATATCAAAAGAAACAATACATTTTAGTTGGAGAATAATGACACTAATAAATAAAATGTTTACTGAAAAAGGAGCAAGCAAAACACTGGGCAAAGTCTTATAATTGGTACCCCACACAATACTCTTATCAATTACAGACTGTGTTGCACCATCAACAGTCTGAATGCTCTCCAATAATGCTAGAGACGTATAGGAATAAAACTCTTTAGCAGTACCTGTCACATGTCAAGATGTACTAGAATTTACTATTCATTTTGATGATATTGTGGTGGAAATAAAGGTAAAAGCAAGTGTATCACAAATATCATTATCATAGTGAGCATAAGTAACAATATTATCTTTTGATGACGACTGCTTGGATGTATCCCTAGTTTCATCTCTTGTTGCTTGTTGCTTCCTCTTTAATAACTCCAGACACTCATGATCCTCATTGGTAAGAAACATACATATTTCTCCATCCTCTACTACCATCAGATTTGCCTGGTAGCCCCCTTTCCACCTTTTCGACCACCATGGTCACGATTATAGCATCCACCCTGTACACGCCCACAAGTCTCTCTTTCCTTAAGTGGCCTAAGACAGGTCTTGCTCAGATGCCCAGCTCCACCACAATTGTAGCACTTACGAGTCTCCCCGTAGACACTTATCATACCTGAGCTCGAGGCAGTCAATGCTGAGTGCGCACCCGAAAGTCCACTCGACTCAGAGTGCAACTTAATGCAACCCTCCAACTGTATCATTATAGCAATAGACTCATCCAATGAATGGATGGTGGCCTGAGTTAAGAGGACTGATCGCCTTTGATCAATAGTAGACTTCAGAAGGTAAGAAACTGCATAGTCCTCATCTGTGGAAAGATCTCTCATTTCTTGTGCTTTGGATTGTCACAACTCAAAGTCGATGAAAAGTGATTAAGTTTTGCCCACAACCACTCCAAATCTATGGTGTATTCCTGAATCAATCTATCACCACGTACGACTGTATCTCACGTTGAATCTGGAACACCCTCAAGTGGTTCTCCGTCTCAGCATAAAACCTCTTCAACTTTGCCCAAATGTCCCTCACTATTTGAAAGTCATCTACTGACGAGGCAGTTGATGGAACCATGTAAAGTAAAGCATGTGTGGACCTCCACTCATCCTCTTTAGAATTGTCATCCTTTGGCTTAGTCTTGACTCGCGTCAGATATCCCACCAATCTCTTTCCTATCAGAGCAACCTCGATTCAATGCGACCAACTCAGATACATGATGGTCAACCCATCAAGCTTCCAATCCACAAGAGAGAGATCTAACTTCACCTGCGTCCGAGAACGTGCAGAGGTAGTGATCCCCGTCGAGACGCTAGCTCCTATATGAGTCTGATCAAGACCTTTAGAACCTCAAGATCTATCTTCCCAAATGCTCTGATATTTTACCTCCTGCACCATCTTCTTCTCCTGACATCCTCAATCACAAGGATCCAATTCTAGATCACACGTGACTTCCTCTTCTTAATCTGATCTTAATCTACTTCACCTTTAGGATCAAGATCCTCCTCATTAACCTTTCGTTTTCACATTCCGCTCCACATCCTATACGCAGAAGTCACACATCTCTCCATGTTTGTTCCCCTATCGCCTCCCCTATCCGTGCACAGTGCTGCTTCACTACTTCCGCTTATAGCAAACCACAGAAGCCCTCTCCTGCATGAATCCCTCGCGATACAGTCAGGAAAGCAACTCCGGAATTGCAGCATACAGAGAACCTTGCGATACAGTCACAATCAAAGCTTGTTGGGAAGGCGATGATGTGACCAATCATGATCCTGCACCTTCGTGACCGAACCCTACGAGATAGTCACAATCATAACTTGCTGGCAAGGCAATGACATAACCGAACCCTGTAATAAAGTCATGATTAGAGCATGCTGGGAAGACGAAGACGGGAAGGCGACAATGTGAAAAACCCCTACCATATAGTCGCAATCAGCGCTTGTTGGGAAGGCGAAGGCGTGAAGCGGCTAGGTTAGGCTCGGATACCAAGAAGAAAGCATGGCTCAATACCAACTTTTGTACATTCATGATATATGTGCCTAAATAGAGTATTATATTATTTTACAAATAAACTTCTAGACTTCTTCAATTTTCCCTTTTTACCAATGGGACCCTAAATTAAGTTCAATTCTCAACAAAAAGGTAACCTGCACATATAAAGGATAAATAAATTGATATTAATTTCAAAGTTAAAAACCTTTCTCTCTTTTCACCTTGCACAATTGATGGATGCAATTCTTTCTAGTGTGCTGAGGTGGAGATAAACAATTTTCAGGAAAGCAATCTCCTTGTATTAGCATAAGGCTTAGATAGTTATTAAGAGACATTTTTAATTGCTATGTTTTATATTCCATAATTAACAATTAAATTGATTATCTTATTGATTATTTTAAAATCTAATGCAATCGGATGCTTTTTCAATGGCAGGTGTGAGCATCCAATCAAACATGTGACCTTTTTATGATGCTTAATTTCTATGAATATTATCTATTACTAGGCCGTTAATTTATCATTGCTACAATTTTTTTTTCTTATTAAAAGTGAAGATTTTTTTGTTTTAATTTATGGGATGTGAATTTTGAACTTTATGCATAAATTAGTACATTATATCATGTAAATGCATAAGAAAATTTGACCCTAAGACGTCTTACGTAAGTATTAATATTAAGCTTCAAGTTGCATCAATGATTCAATCAAAAGCAGGATAGAATAATTAGGTCAATTAAAAAGGAAAAAAAATCAATAGGATACAATTCAAATTTCTTTGGATAATGCTTCTAACCAACTATAACTTGATTATCACTAGGCGCATTATTATATTTCTATATTCAATAGGATGCATAATATAAGAGAATTTTGAATCGATGAAAAATCTAATATAGAATTCCAAATTAGCTGAAAGTAAGGCATGCTGCAGACGGGAGAACTGACTGGAGGACAATCCCTAGGAGAGGCTGAGGATTATTTCAGCATTTAAGTGGGTTCCATACAGCCGCTAATCACATACAAAACGAGAACGGGGATAGGGAATTTTAAATGGCTTTTGGAGAGTATTATAATGGCTAAATGGCTAGGATTTGTTTTATGTTTTGATTTGCTACAGATTTTCTTTTCTCCTCGTGTTCCTCACAACATCTAGAGTTTGTCGAGAGACGATCTATCTCTCGAACAGTAGATCAATATTATATCTTGTTTGCTTTCGTTGGCATTAGCAAAAATAGCCCTCATTTGAGTTCTCACACATCTCTATTACAATTTAACGTTGTTGTAAGTTGTCTTTCATTCCGAGTCGTACAAATTAGTAATAGATCAAGATCTTCGAGGAATGGCAACAAAGAAGCTAGAAGAGTTGGAAAGAGTAAGGCAAATCAAATCGGGAATGAAAGAAATGTTCACCACCATAGAAGTTAGCTTTTCGTCAATCGGAAACTGAATGGAGGACCGATTCGAGAATCTTGAGGAGATGATAAAGATATTCATTGAAATGCAATCCAAGACCCTGTCGATGGCTAAAATTACAAACCCTTACCAAAGTTTAATCAGAGAATCATTGGCCAAATCGAAATGGAATGAGATCGAAGGAGGGGACCACGAGAAAGAAAGCATCTACCATCAAGAGCTCCCCCCTAGGAGCCTAAGAGATGATGAGGTAGAAACTTCCGATGGAGGGGGGTGGGCCGAAAATTGGAGAGGTTATGCAAGGGGCATGGAGGAGCACGAAGGAAAGAAGCTAGAGTGGGATATGACCATTATCGAAACAGAGAGTTTCACTAACACGGGAGCTTACAAGGGCGCAGTACTGTAACTGCTACAGTACTGCAGACGCAGTACTGGAGCTGCTAAAATACTACGGAAGCCCAAAGGAAGAGGATCCTCCCTTTCCAAAATTTGTCGCCCCCTTCATTTCCAATTTCTAGTCCTTACCTAGTTCTCTTCTTTTCCTATTTATCTTCCTTACCAATTTTTATTTCTTTCCTATTTCTAATATTTCCTCTTCTATTTCTTGCCTTTTTCTATTCCCTTCCTAATTCTAATTCCTCCATATTCTAATTACTAGTATCTATAATAAATATGTTATTTGTTGTCTTAGGGTTCAGTTTGTCTTTCATAATTTCATATTTTTGCCCAAGCCAACCGTCGAAATTGTTCTGCCTTCTAAAATTGTATCTAAAGGCAGAAGATGCTCCGACTGTAACCTGCCAAAGGTGCTGATCTTTTTCAAAGATTTGAGGGGGTGCTCCGTCTGTAACTTGATCTCGTGATGATAATTATACTTCCCCAATTCCTCCCGCTGCTCTCCCAACCACCGCACAGGCCTTCCGGCCCCACTTCTTGCTACTTTCCTTGCTTCCAACCGCCTTCTAATAGCCTCATCGGCCTTCCGGGCCTCTTCCTATTGTTGGCCAGCTTGTTGGCCATTGATTCACGTTGCTGTCCAGCCTCCGCCACCAATTTATGCTGTTGTTCAGCCCCCGCCACCGACTTCTGCTATTGTCTAGTCTGTCGCCACCTCCCCTATTCCCTTCGACGCCGCTGCCACTTCTTGCCAACCTCCTCCCAGCAGGCCACCCTCACTACTCCATCATTTGGTGTTGCAGCCCGGAGTTGGTAACCACCTTCCAAGACGGCTACCGCTTTCGTCCCTCCATTTCAAGTCTGTCGCTTTCTTCTAGAGAGTCGTTTTTGTGTTTTATATTGTTACTTTTCTTATTTTGTTGTGTCGTCATCATCATGTGTTGTTTACATGTTTGTGTTGCTTTATGTTGAGAATTCATCGTTTTAGTTTTGAATTCAACAATAAAATTTGTCGTTTGCTCGTGGTTTTGGTTAACTTTGATATCATTCACCGTAGACAAATAAGGGAAACGCCAGACGGAGAGAGTTGGGATGGTTATGCGAGGGTGAGAAAACCAAAGATTTTGATCTTCAAAGAGGAAGATGCACAGTGTACCAGATGGTACGATACTTCATAGTAAATGAGTTCATAAGAGAAGAAAAACTCATGACAATAAGGTGATGTTTGGAGGGAAAGTACTTGATATGGTTTCAGTGGATTTAGGCGAGGTACTCGATCCATTCTTGGTAGAAGTTTAAGAGTTTCTTATTGGAATGTTTCTGAGTCATTCAGAAAGAAAACCTACAAGAGCAATTCTATGTTTTGACTCTAGAGGGGATGATCACAGAATATAACAAGATGTTGAGCTACTATCGAGGCGGTTGAAGGGTATTTTTGCAGCAAAGCTTGGGGGAAATTTTTTGAAGGGCCAAAAGTCGGACATCTGAGCTGCCCTCCGACCATTGAGACCACGGGGGTTGAGGTTGATGATGCAACTCGCCCAGATAATAGAAGACAAGAAACATGTGAAAAGGACAAGCAAAGACAGCACAACGGGTGATACCGGAACTATTTGGGATGTGGCGTAATACAAAAGAAGGTCAACTTTTATTAATATAAAAATAGTGATACAATACGACTCAAACAAAAGAGAAATACAACAATAGAAGAATCCCAAACTAGAGCTATAAGAATGGATTCGAAGGCCGTAGCGGCGTTGACGGGGTAAGCGGTCATTGGGCGGGTAGGAGATTATGTGTGGTTGGTTGCAGATAGATCGGACGACAAGATCGTGGGGGAAGTAGGGGTGGCGGTAGAGGGAAGGAATCTAGGGGTGGTAGACAGCTACGAGAGTGGTAGGGAAAAGGGGGTCGGTGAATAGTAACGAGGGATTTTGAAGTTTACAACACCACCTAAGAGCAGGATATAATTGAAGCATCATCTGTCATCGGTTACAACCTAACAAGAGGGAAGAGACTACACAGAAGATTAGAAGTCAACTTTAGTAGAACTACCACCTACACATAGAGGACGGCTATTTATAGCCTCCTATTACACAAAAGGAGAGACAAAAAAAAACAAGAAGAATCCAAAAACTATTCCCCGAAAAGGCCCGGTGTGGCAAATAAGAGAAATAGCTCCACTGAATCGCATGAGCTCGCGATCCCTCCACCTTCGTGTAGGATAGTGATCTCGTTATTCCGCGAAGCTTCAAAGGGATCATGGGCCCCCATCCCGTAGAAACGAAGCGACCGCATTAGTCTTCTAGGGTTGGAGGAGGTTCAACTTTATTGGTCAAAGCTCCAGGCTCTTCAAAATATGGTGTTAAGTCGGCGACGTTGAATGTGGCTGGAATGTTATAGTCCCCAGGTAGGTTGACGTTATACGTATTGTTGTTCATTTTCTGAAATATTCTGAAAGGTCCATCGGCTCCCGGCTTGAGCTTTTCAAATGATCCTGCAGGAAATCTCTCTTTTTCAACTGAATCCATACAAGGTCGCCTTTCTGAAACGTTACTTTCTTTTTGTATATATTTGCCCATGTTTGGCATTTTCGATTATGCTTAGCAATTTCCTTCCCAACTTCTTCAAGGAGTTTTTGGATCTCGTGAACCCGTTCTGTGGCATCCTTACTGATTTTCGAAGATGGTAGGAGCGGAACCAATTCAAGTGGTGTGAGCAAATTGCGTCTGTACACAATCTCAAAGGGAGTTTGTCCTATAGTTTGGTTGATGGATTGGTTATAAGCGAACTCAGCTTAGGCTAGAATGAGATCCCACTGTTTTATGTTTTTTCCTATGAAACACCTCAGGAGATTACAGAGGCTCCAACTGACTACCTCTGTTTGTCCTTTTGTTTGTGGAAACAATGTCGAGCTGAATTGAAGTTTGGTGCTGAGCTTTCCTCATACTGTCCTCCAGAAGTGCCTCGGGAATTTCACATCTCTATCAGAGGTGATGGTCTTGGGAATCCCATGTAGCCTTATAATCCTGTTGAAGTATAGGTTGACGATGTGAGGGACGTCTGGTGTCCGGTGAGATCGTACAAAGTGACCCATCTTGAAGAATTTGTCCACTACAATCATCACAGAATCCTTATTCCTTTGAGAACTTGGAAGTCCTAGCACGAAAACCATACTAACATTCACCAACGATGACTCCGGTATTGAAAGTGGTGTGTATAATCTAGTGTTCTGAGTTCTTGTCTTGGCCAGATTATAAATCCTGCATTGCTTGACATGTCATTCTACATCTCTTAGCTTTGGCCAGAAAAAATGCTCTTACAAGTGTGAGTCCTCCGTAGCGGCCTTCCTGGACATTGGCTTCTCTCACTGAACACCGGGGAATGCATAACTGACTTTGTTGGAACAGATATCCATTTGCGCGGTAATATTGTCCTACTAGCTTCTCCTAACATTGCTCCCATAAGTTTTTGAAATCTTCACTTGTTTCATATAGATCCTTTATGGCCTCGAAGCCCACAACTCGAGCCTGCATTAAAGTAATCAATAGGCGGTTCTAGCTTCCCATCTTGTGCTTTAACACAAACCGAAATGAGGCTATAAATTCCACCTAGATGGAGTGTCATTCCTTTAGTTTTCTCTGGTTGCCGAGGAATTTTAGGACACTGTGATCTATAAATAGTGTAAATTTATTTGTTAATAGGTAATGACTCCAATGTTCCAGAGCTTTTACAATGGCGCAGACTTCCTTGTCGTAGGCTGAATATTTCCTCCTATACTTGTTCAACTTCTCACTGAAGAAAGCGATAGGATGTCCTCTTTGGCTTAGTACTGCTCCAATCTCCATGTCGGAGGCATCAAATTCTACCTAAAAAAGTTGGTTGAAGTCAAATAGCAAAACAAATCAATATTGAAAATCCAAGCAATTACTCAACGAATTTTGAGCATCAAGTATACTTGCAAATCCTACTAAAACCCATTTCTGCGTATCAATTATCTCATTTTGTATCACACATCCCTATTAACTGAAAGAAAATCACAAACAAATGTTGGAGTGGGGGGCAACAAAATTGATTAGTACAGTAGTAAACCATCAATGGAACCCAAAGAACATAATATCATTATTTACATTTTACAGGTTCACTTTACAGTAATCCCTACAATCTCGTTCTGCCTCCTCTTCATTATTTGGTGAATAAATAGTTAATTTTAGCAACTGCCCTTATAAAATAATTATTACAAGGTACCACTGCGTTTCAGGATATCAACATGTTTATTAACTCATTAAAGAAAAAAGGTCATGACAACATTCTCTAGGCACCAATTTCACACAATAAAGACCATACAACAACAAAAACAAGTATTTATCCCACTAAGTGGTATTGGCAACATGAATCCTTTTTCTCCATTATGCCCTACTGAGTGTCATATTTTCATTTAATTCTAATAAATTAAGTTCATTTTTTATGCACCAAGCCCGAACCTTTTTAGACCTACCTTTACCTTACTTAGCGTAAGTTAAATCTAAAACATCTACTCTCCTAATAGGATCATCAGAAAGTCGACGTTTAATTTGACCAAACCATCTAAGGCAACTCTCTCTAAACTTGTCTACCACTAAAGCTTCTCCAACACTTTCACGGATATGTTTGTTTTATATTTTGTCTCTTAAGTGTAAAACAACTAATCCACCTGATCATTCTAATGTCAGCAACACTTAATTTAATGCTTCTCTTTTATAGCCCAACATTGTGTCATAAAGCATTGCAGGTCTCACCACCATCATATAAAGATTTTCTTCCATCATATAAAGATTTTCTTTAAGTTTTAAGTGTTGCTTTTCTATCACACAATAAACCCTTTGCATTCCTCCGCCTCAACCATCATCATCATCTAAATCATCATCACTTGGGGAGAAGCATAATAATAAGTTAAGTGTTGCTGAGATGAGAATGATTAGGTGGATGAGTGGCTGCAAACTTAGAGACAAAATGCGAAATGAATATATTTGTGATAGGGTTGGTGTAGCTCCTGTGATAGAAAGACAAAATGCGAAATGAATATATTCGTGATAGGGTTGGTGTAGCTCCTGTGACGGACAAAACTACAGAAAGTCATCTTAGATGGTTTGGTCACATTAAACGTCGAGCATTTGATGATCCGATTCGGAGAGTAGTGTTTTAAATTCGACTTGTGTTAAGAAAGGCAGAGGTAGACCTAGGAAGACTTGGGCTTATTGTATTAAAAATGATCTTAATTTACTAGAACTATATGAAAATATAACACTAAATAGGACGTGATGGAGAAAAAGGATTCATGTAGCCGAGCCCACGTAGTGGGATTAAGGCTTTGTTGTTGTTGATCACCCGTTGTTACAACCCCGCCACTAGATCTACTATTACTAAAATTACATTCCATGTATTCAGTTTTAGATCTACTCAAATGAAGGTCTTTAAACTCTAAAGTTGACCTTCATAATTCAAGTTTTCCCTGAACTCTCTCTCTCCCTCTAATTTTATCCACAAAAACGATATCATCGGCTAAAAGCAAACACCAAGGTACATCCTCCTACAAATATCCAGTAAGAACATCCACAACTAAAACAAAAGTATATGGGCTTAATGTCAATCCTTGATGTAATCCAACTGAAATAGAAAAATGTTCGGTCAATCATCCTTATGTCTGAGCAAGTAACAATTCTAGTATACAATTTTAATGACTTGAATATAAGCAATATCAATACATTTTTTTCCTAGAACTCTCCTAAGTAATTCTCTTGAAACTTTATTATAACCCTTTTTCTAAATCAACAAAAAACATATGTAAATCCCTTCTCTCTGAGTACTTTTACATCAAACCTCTCGATAAATGTGTAGCTTTCATTGTAGACTTGCCCAACATGCATCTAAACTCAATTTGAGAAATTTTTGTATCACACCTTAACCTATGTTCAATTACTCTCTCTCACAACTTTAATGTAAGATACATTAACTTAATTACTCTATAATTTACACATGTTATACATCTCTTTATTCTTAAAAATAAGAATCAATAGACTATTTCTCCATTCATCCGACATCCTTTTAGTTTTAAAAATAGTATTAAAAGTTTAATAAGCTAAGAAATTCTGAGAACTCCTAAATATTTTCACACTTCTATTGAAATATCAACAGATTTTACTACTTTTTCACACTTTATTTTCTTTTAAGACTCCATTTATTTTACTAATACGTTTGCAAAAAAAAAAATATTTAAGATATTAAGATCGCTAAAATCAGTGGTATTTTCACAATCTTTATTGAAAATTTTATCAAAATATCTCACGCATCTATGTTGATTATCCTCATTAAAGAAAAGTATTTTTTTTTATCTTTATTCATAATATACTTTAATTGAACTAAATCTTTACTTTTCTTATTTCTATGACTGACTACATATATCTTTGACTGTCTTTAGTACTTAATCTATTATAAAGATCAATAAAAAAAAAATTCTTATCACAAACTGTTTTCTTAGAGACTCTACGAACAACCTAATATTTTCTCGAATTCTCCAAACTATTACATTTAAACCATTTTTTATAACAAAATTTCTTGATTATATTTACTAGTACATTATTATTCCATTATAAGAGATTTTTTCTTTTTGATTCTCCAAACTTATCTTTTACAACTTGGTTAATGTATTCGTTATTTTAGCTCACATAATATTAGTTTCTTTATGAACATCCAAAAGCTTAAATTTTAATCGTAAAACAAATTTTATTTGTCTTTAAATGCTCCCATCTAATTCTATGATAATATTTCGTTATATTTTTCATCTTCTAATCATTTATCTTAATATCCAAAACCAATAATTGGTATTAGATGCTTCAATTATTACTTGTAATAACCTTAAAATCTCGACGGTCTATTTTTCTCACAAAAATAATTAATTTGTACTTAATTAAATCAATTCTTATAAGTGATAATATGTTCTTCCGATTTCTTAAATAAAATATTAGCAAAAATAAAATCATAAGTAAAAAGCAAAATCGAATATAGTTCAAATTTTGTCATTTGTTACTTCAAAATATAATCATGATAAATACTTATAAAATTTTCTACTATTCTACCAACATATCCATTTAAATCTCCTCTAATAAAAATTATTTCTTCAAAGGATATCATTTGTATTAATTCTTCTAAATAATTTCAAGATTCTTTTTGAATATATATTCAAACCAACTTAAAGAGCATGAGCACTCATAATAAAAAGAATCTTGTGTCAAGAATAATCTTAAGAGTGAAAATTTTATCTCTAATTGTAATAATTTTCACAACATGAAAATTTTATCTCTAATTTTATTAATTTTCACAACATTATATTTCAAACTCTTATCTATTATCACACATACATTATTTCTAGTACAACTCCAACCTGAATATCAAAATTTAAAACCTAAATTATCAATCTCTTTAGTCTTTTATCCAACTCATTTAGTTTCTTGAAGACATAAGATAATTATCTTCCTATGAATCATAATATCTAAAATTCTATTAATTTACCTCTAAAAATAACAATATTCCAAGTTTCTATCCTAGTATTATTTTCATAGACTAATTTCTTTGTCTGCATCTGTCCATATTGTAGGAACCTTTGCTTATTTAACACTAGCACACCCGGGCATCGGGCAACAACCATGCACACTTTACTATATTCAAGTTATACGATGCATCACTTCTAAGGGACACCCTAGCATGGACACAATGATTCAAATGATTCATGTCATACTATATACTATTTCGATAAAATTTTCGCAATAGCTGCCAATCATCTAAAGCAACTCTCACTATAAACCATGTATTACAAAAAGGATGATTAGGGTAGCATCATAAAACATAAATAAATAAAAATAAACCCTAATTCTCCCAAAAAATCCTTCATTTAAATTCAATTCAAGACAGATTTTGATCAGGTGGATCAATAAAAATAGTCCTCAAATAAAGAGCATAACATTCACCAATTTGAATAGTCATCTAAAGATGTAGGCCCCAATTCATACTCTACATTACAGCATATTGCAGAAAGATTATTAAGGGATACCTAAGTCATATAATCATATAATTCATACTCTACATTGCAGCATATTGCAGGAAGATTATTGAGCAATAGCTGGTAATATACTCATTCATATGAAAAAAAAATGAGATAACGGAGCTACCTTCTAGTACATAGGTTAGCATATGAAAGTGAAAATAATATACAAGCATATAGTTTTAAGATGAAACTACAATAAAAGAATAACGTATCGGTGAACGAATTAGAACCTTGACTTCACGGTAGTGAACAAGTACAATGTGCATTAATTCCCTGCAAAAAAAAAAAAAGAAAAAAAAGAAAGACATTTATCTGCAAAACTCCAAAATAAGAATAAAACCTCGAGTTCAGGAATATACCAGCGACCTTTAATGTATCTTATATAGAGAATATAAAGCTGGAATACCTCAAACATAAACCATTTTGTTTCCAACCAAACGTGAAAGGTTGAGGGCTAATATCATACTGGCAGCCAGTTGTCGAATGATGTCAAAATAATAAAATGAATCCTAACTCCAGAAGGACAAATAAAGACGGATTCTAAAAAACCAACACCACAGAGTTGGGCTAACGATAGAGATAATAAAGTTAAGGAGACAAACAGAGGAAACATATAAAGCATCCAAGAAATCTTAACTAAAAAGCCGTCTGTAACAGGAAATAAAATTGAAAACTAAGATAAGTCCGGGTGTTCTTTTAAAAAAAAAAAAAAAAAAAACTAAAAAAGGACCTATGAAAAAAAAATTTCACCAGCAAAGCATTTTCATAAATACATAGATACTATCTACCAAGCTAACTATGCTACATGAAGCAATTTTTGGTGGTAGGTGTATGTAATTTCTGGTGGGNTTTGTTTCCAACCAAACGTGAAAGGTTGAGGGCTAATATCATACTGGCAGCCAGTTGTCGAATGATGTCAAACTAATAAAATGAATCCTAACTCGAGAAGGACAAATAAAAACGGATTCTAAAAAGCCAACACCACAGAGTTGTGCTAACGATAGAGATAATGAAGTTAAAGAGACAAACAGAGGAAACATATAAAGCATCCAAGAAATCTTAACTAAAAAGCCGTCTGTAACAGGAAATAAAATTGGAAACTAAGATAAGTCCGGGTGTTCTTAAAAAAAAGAAAAAAAAAAAAAAACTAAAAAAGGACCTATGAAAAAAGAATTTCACCAGCAAAGCATTTTCATAAATACATAGATACTATCTACCAAGCTAACTAAGCTACATGAAGCAATTTTTGGTGGTAGGTGTATGTAATTTCTGGTGGCNCCGGGTGTTCTTAAAAAAAAAAAAAAAAAAAACTAAATAAGGACCTATGAAAAAAAAATTTCACCGGCAAAACATTTTCATAAATACATAGATACTATCTACCAAGCTAACTAAGGTACGAGAAGCAATTTTTGGTGGTAGGTGTATGTAAATTCTGGTGGGAGACAAGGAAAGAATATAAAGAAAGAGGAGTTAACCAAAAATCATTGAAGAGGAATACATAATTTTAGAAAGCATGAATCCAAAAGTAGCATTATTTACCTTTTCCTTTTGGAACAAAAGGTAGCTGGCCGAAAAGCCGCCCTAGTTTCTCTTAGATGCTATAGACAATCTAAGGCATTATGTTGCTTTTTCTATGAATAATTCTCTATAAGTATGTTTAAAGTAAGTTTATCCCGTGTTCCGAAGCAATAAGCAGCAATGCAATATCCGAGGTTTTCTTTTTGCTTTAATATGAGCGCAAAGCAAAGCAACTCTCTTGCCAACTAGAGCATTGAGAGGCTATATTATCACATATAATTAAATGCATACAATGATTATTTATTGAATCAAATTTAAATTACATCAGGTAATAATTTTTTCAGCAAATATAATGATATGTTCAATAATAATAATTTCTAGCAATTTGAAAGCCAAAAAAAATAAAAATAAATAAATGAAATAAAGATGAAATGATGTAAGAATACTTAAAATTCAATAATATGCTCGCGAGATCAAATGACCAGCAATAGAAAGAAAGGTGGAGGCAACATTAAGCAAGAGAGCTTGTGAAGACGAGGGAAAGGAAAAAGCATTCTCGAGAAGAAGTTCGTGGGCAAAAACTAATAGTATCATCAATATAATTTAGTATATGAAGTGAGTAGCTTCAATAGAAGAGAGCAATCAACCAACAAACAACAACCAAATGGCTATGAGAAACACTGACAAGAATCAAACAACTATGCATATTATTGTGGAAGATATTAAATCAAACCATGATATCTAAAAGTGCACAAGATTTCCACTGGTTTGGTGAAGCAAAGCAATACATGTACTTTGTTGTGATCTGCTTCACAGGAAAGCGACGCCAGGGCAAATACAGTGCTTTATTTCACTCCTAAAGAAAGCTTTTAACAACACCATGCATTCCACAATTCAAAGTTCAACAAATTCAGTCAAGTAAAATGAAATAACACAAAGAATTTAAAAAGTAAAAATAAAAGAAAGAGATGACAGTCTCAAAAAATATATATTTATATTGCTCCCTTACCCTTCCAACATCCAGTAACTCCTCCTCTGAAAGCCCTCTTTGTCTTCACCATGAGCATAATAGCAATGCAAAACATCAATGCTCCCAGCCTGAAATTCAGCAAAATATGCAACAAATTTATAATATTTGTCAGGTAAGCAAGAAAATATAAAATTTCAACATGCCATGAAATATCTTGTAATCATAGTGAGGAAAATGGGAGTACTTAGACAAGTAGATAATTCCAAAAACAAAAGCTTTAATAACAAAATAATTTTAGGAACATAGTTAAGTCGTATATATATGACAATAATAATCTTTAGTAAATATTATTTTGATCTTAATTAATTAAATTTAACAACATAATCACTAGTTAATAGAATACTGTTAGATTAACTAATATTCTAACTAATTATAACGTAAAGTTTAATTAATATTTTAGTGACAAGTTTTAAATAATTAACTTTGTTAAACGATAACTAATTGTAATTCTTTATTGATTGAAATCAGTAATTAAATATGAAATTCAATATTATAACCATAACATAATTAGAGCATAACTTTAATTAATATAATATAAAATAAAATCATAACTACTTCCTAGTTAAACTATGTAAATAGCTAGTTAAGAAGAGAATATTCTTATTCTAGAAAGATGGAACTACTTTTTCAAGCTAATAAAAGAGAAGGACCTACATTTTCCATCATGAAGAAAATATTCCAAGAATATTCCAAAAATGATTACTTTCATCAAATTTAAGTTTGTTAATTATTTCAAACATACAGATTATACTTAATACTAGTAAATATGAAAGATCTTAATTAAAAACTTAATAAATCCTTAATTGGTCAAATGATACTTAAAATATCAATAATTCTTCTTTATCAAAACAAATTAGCTACTTATTTTAAGCATGATCATCACAATTTAATAATGATAAAATATTAACTATTTAATTAAATTCCAATTTTATGAGCACTTTCGAATAGTGAGATGCAGAGTGAGCTATGCTCCCGCGATTGTGTAAAGACCGAACCAAGTGGCACTTTTTTCATTTTCTTTCCAATTTTAGCCAATTTTGTCCTTTCCTTCCAATCCTTTCTAGCCAGTTCCTAGATATAAGTTGTAATAGGGTTTAAAGGGAAGTTTTTAGTGAGTTTAATTAGGACAGCTGCAACAGTTCGTTTTCTCTCTTCAAAGGTTATATCCGAAGGATTGTGTGGTGCTCCGGTTGTATCTCTCTTTCGATGTGGTCATTATATTCTCGTATCCCCTTCTGTGTCCTCCTATATTGCTCCCAAGCACCCCTTCCCTGCCGCAGCTGCCGGGAATAGCCTCTCTTTGTTGCTTTTTATAGCTCTTTTCTTCCAGTGGCCTTCCTCGCACTCCTCGCTTTGCTATCAAGGCCCATTCCCCACTACAGCCGCCCAGGATAGCCGTCATTATTGTTCCTTTCCAGCAGCTCTCCACTTTTCAGCCACCTCCCTTCCACAATCCTGGTCATCCTCCTTGCGTATCAGCCGCCGACCCTCCCTCGTGTTGTTTTACTACAGTTTTCCCCTTCTTAGCCAGCACAATTCCCGTCTCCTGCTTTGTTTTCCTTGTTGTCTTAGCCCTCCACCTTCGTTGCCACGGCCCACAACACATTTCCTTTGCTGTTTTGTTGTTGTTTAAGCCGCCCGCAAGCCTTATCGCATCTCATCCACCTTCTAGAAACCTTACCTGCTTAATCTGCCACCCCCCAACACCCCAAACTTCACGTTTCAATGCACCTAGCCAACCTCCACCACCCTTAGGATACACTTTAGTTGTTTGTTTGTGTTTGTTGTTATAATTTTCCTTTTAAGTTTGTTGTTGGTTGTAACCTCCTATTTGCTTTCAGACATAATAATTGTTTTTTCGTAATGTGATTTGGGTTAACTCCGACATCACTTTAAAGCAAATTTAATCACAAATTCACACACATAGTACATATTGAAGGCTTCAAGCCCAAGACTTATTGGTTGAAAGCTTATGCTCCCAGCCTATAAGCTGTGGTTGGCTACTTTTCTTCATTAATTGCTAATTCAGCTAAATATTAAATTATCATATGACTATTTATCAATTAATTTTTCATTCCAGAGCTATGAATTGCAAAAAAAAATCATAAAAACCTAATCATCCCAACTAAAACTCTAATCATCCTCTAATCACCCTTAATATATTAATAATGAAAAAAATTAATTCAGCTTGTTAATCCCAATCAAAATAATAAAACTCCAATAAAATATTAATAATCTTTTTCATATGCTAATTAACCCTAATTAATACCACAATAGTACATTAATCAAATTAATTGAAACAATCATTTAGATATATTTCCAAAGCATATGAAACAGCCATTTTTTTCCAAAACCAAAAAAATGAAAACAAATTGTCAAATACATTCTCCCTACTTAAGCGCACCTGCTATTGAAAATAGAAAACAATAAACATAAAAAAGTACTAAAAGACTCTAAAAATTTTTCATATTTTTATAAGAACAAATACAACATCTTCAATAAAAGAACTCGAACTACAAATTTCAAGAAAATAAGGGTCTNAAACAAATTGTCAAATACATTCTCCCTACTTAAGCGCACCTGCTATTGAAAATAGAAAACAATAAACATAAAGAAGTCCTAAAAAGACTGACATCTTCAATAAAAGAACTCGAACTATAAATTTCAAGAAAATAAGGGTCTGTCTACTAACGGATTTAGAGCAGGATTTAACCCATATTTAACCAAAGTCATGTCATATGATCATTCTGAACAAAATAAAGCCCAAGATTTGATAAATCCGGAATTCACAGCTTTTGGCTTTAAATCCTGGATTTGCTGAATCCCTTGAATCGGCGGATTTAGTAAATCCGGAATAGGCTTTCACGCGAAAAGGAAGATGTGAAGCCACCTTTTGGTAGGAACATGGCCAAAAGAGGAGCAAGATAAGAATTTCAAGTTTCTTTACATCGCGATCCCATATCGTTGCCTTACCAATTGTCTCTAATCGTAACTCTAATGTGAGGGTTTGATCACAAAGGATATAGTTTTGAGCGAAACTAGAAAGCCGAGAGAGGGTGAGTGAAGTAGGAGAGGGTTTCGGGCAGTGAGGAGAGAGGGAAAGGATGATAGCTTTGCGATTTTATTTTATTTTTTTTAAATTAATTTTATTATTTTAATTGAGTAATAATAAATAATTAACTAAAAGAGTATCAAATTAAAAACAATTAAAAAAATTTATGTCGAATTATTAATAGTTAATTATTGAATAAAAAGTAATTTAAATTTTAAGTAATTCTTAATTAATATAATTAATTACTACTTAAATCAAAATTAATGTTAAATTATTATTTAATAAGTAATTAGTTTAATAATTTTTTAAAATTAAACTCTTAGTAAATAATTAGATATTAATTAGCATAATAAGAACTAAACTAAAATTAAAAAATTATTTTTTATTCTAGTAATAAAATAATTTTTTTAATTCTAATAAACATAACAAACTATTAAATCATCACAGAAATTGCCAAACATCTTGACGAAATTTAACTAGATTTATCAAATCCGTCGTCACACAATTTTTGGGATTTAACCCTCGTAGGATTTTACTAAATATGGATTTACTAAATCCTACTAACATAAATCTAATTCATTGGCATACAACCAATATATTTCCAAAGCTTATGAAACAGCCATTTTGTTTCCAAAAACAAGAAAATGAAACCAAGTTGCCAAATACGTTTTCACTACTTGGGCACACCTGCTATGAAAAATAGAAAACAATAAACAATAACAAGTCCTACAAAACTCTAAAAATTCTTCATAGTTTTATACGAACAAATTCAATGACATCTTCAAATTTTGATGAGGGTCAATAAAAGACATCGAACTATAATACGGATTTTAATAAATAAGCGGTAAGAAAGCCTAAATTTTGAAAAAAACATACAGAACCAGGAAAACTAGGCAGGATTTTTCATAGTATTTACTGCATCGTGAATGCCAACATTGAATCCAGAATAACTAGTTTACATGAACCAGTCCAGTCATAGTATGCATCTAAAAATATTAATCTATATTTTCACTTACTTTTATAACTTACTTTTAACTTCTCATGAGCTTCCTTCACAGTCTTTCCATCCTTTTTCTTCCTCCAATTATGTCCATCCTTCCGGAAATATCTCAATACCTTACGATCAAAAAGAAAGAGTGAACCACCTAAATTTAACATACACCAAGTTAGTGTATACCGTGGCAAATGAATTGCAAGTGGCATGCAGAAGAACTCACCATTTTAATAATAGAATTATGCTGTGCAAATAGTTACAAGTAGCACTCTCATAATCATGGATGAGCACGATGAAGATTTTTGTCAGAAAATATAAATTGAACATCGCTAAGAACATCATTATCATTCATGTTCCCAATTACTTTCTTCTGTTTTCCAGATAGCACACATTATAAAATAAGATGTACAATTTCTTAAAACGCCTAAAATAAACAATGATGGGGTTTAAATAACATAAGAGTTCTAAAAACGTTTACAGGGAAACTAATTATCACCCAAATATTGTAACGGCTTATCCCTTCCACTTTTCTAACAGCAGGAGAAAAAGGAATTGAATCTACACATCCCTAAAAGGTTAGAAATAAACAGCATTAGGGTTTGGAGAATGAAAGATCAGATAACTAAGGATCACTTACTCTTTTAATTTATTTTTCATTTTTATTTGATTTTTTTATATCTTAATATGAAATAAAAAAGAAAATTAAGTGTTGTTTTCTTTTTAATGAAATTGCATGAGGCAGAGCCGACAAGTGTTGATGGCAGTGGCAGACATGGTGGGTGATGGCCCGGGTGATTTTCATTTAAGAAAATAAAAACACCTAAAAATGTTTCAAATATTTTCAAAAATAAATAATAAAGAACAGATAAAATCACAAACCAAATATATAATTTTTGATACAAGAGTAAAAAATTATCTCAAATAGCCCCTAAGTTTATATGAAAATTAGACATCACCTATGCTTATGAGAGGCACATTCTCACAAAATCTAAGGTGATAATTTAGTGTCTGTTTGGGGCCGTGTTTTTTGCGCGGCATGGCCCCAAACCGCGAAGCTGAGCACGAGTCTGACGTTTCNTGAGGCAGAGCCGACAAGTGTTGATGGCAGTGGCAGACATGGTGGGTGATGGCCCGGGTGATTTTCATTTAAAAAAATAAAAAACAGCTAAAAATGTTTCAAGTATTTTCAAAAATAAAAAATAAAGAACAGATAAAAACACAAACCAAATATATATTTTTTGATACAAGAATAAAAAATTATCTCAAATAGCCCCTAAGTTTATATGAAAATTAGACATCACCTATGCTTATGAGAGCCACATTCTAACAAAATCTAAGGTGATAATTTAGTGTCTGTTTGGGGCCGCGTTTTTTGCGTGGTGTGGCACCAAACCGCGAAGCTGAGCACGAGTTTGACGTTTGGATATCGCGTTAGCGTAAAATATAGAAAAAAAGAAAATCAAGAAAAAAAAAAGATTTATAAACATACCACTCAAATGTTATGTAGTTGTTTGTACAAATACCATTCAATTTCAATGAATTAGTTTATATATATATATATATATACACCACTCAATTGCTTGTATTTGTTTACCTACATACCATTTAATTTCTATAAATTTGTTTACACACATACCACGTTTGGTACTCTCCTGTAAATGAAGTGTGTATCTAAATTTTTTTACGGTTTCAAAGTCAATTTCTGTTTCTAAAGTATCAAAATTATGGTTATGACAGTTCTATTATAAATAATATTACTAAACATGGGCAAAATGATCATTTATCCAGAAACAGTTCCCGTACAGTTGTTTTCAATCAGCTGAAACAAACAACCAGTCTGCTTCCCAACAGCAGCTTCCCCACAGCAACTTTCCCGCAGCAGCTTCCTGGGGCAACACAGTTGAATGTCACGGATTAACCTTCCCCAAGACACCCGAGCGACTTTAGCGCTCTCCTTTAACACTAAATCAGTCTAATCCTCACAACGCTTAGACTTGTGAGCACCAAGCACTCTTAAGAAGAATAGTAGAGAGACAAAAACACTTCACACTCGATATTTGGAAACTTTGATTGAATGCTTAGGTGATTACAAATCAGGGGAGGGACTGCTATTTATAGCCCCCTCCAAGCCTAATAGAACATTCTAGAATACATTAGATTATTCTAGTTTCTAGATTGTTCTACACTTCTCTCTTATGTACATATATAACCCCAGAACTTTATAGGTTACTCTTGATTTTTCCTTGAAGTTTTCCCTTCTAGCATTCTCCGAAATATGGTGGAATCTTAGTCCCTTGGATGTCTCTCTATTTTCTGACACTCTAGAACTTTTCATCCCATGAGGGTCTTGCCGCTTTCTAAAATATGGTGGAGCGTGACATGCAGCTGAAAAGTTGAGAAGTTGCAGCTTCCCCAAACAGACCCTAAGAAGGAATGAAATTATATTTTATAACAAAGTTTTTACTCAAAGAATTGAAGTAATCCGAGGTGAAAAACCAGACAAGATCAAGAGAATTTGCCTAAGGATCTTAGTAGGAAAGCTGATAAATAGTACATAAAATTTTGATTTGCCCAAAACTAAACTTACAACCTTATCAAATTAAAGCCTAAAATGATATTGATAATAATTCCATGGAAGTTCAGAGGAGCGAGAGGGATAGAAAATTATAGTTCACTCGTAGGGGACCATGATATACACATAAGATTTTTATGCAAAATCATGTTTAAGAACGCTTTGATGCTAAATGAAGAGGAGAAGATAAGAATAAGTCAATGATTTTTACTAGGTGTAGGTAGTTGTCTGTAACTGATATAAGCGGATAAGAACATGGCTTGGCAGAACCGCAACTAATGTGCGACTAGGACGTGGGAGGCTAAAACTCCCGCATGAGCGAGAACAGCTGATCAGCCTGAAGGATCCAATGGAGGGCCAGTCCAGGTTAAACCTAGGCCAAGCGGCCTGAGGAGGGATTTTGACGGGGCGGGACTGCCCGCCCGCCCTCCCCTCTCCTCCTTCCTTTTCTACTACATCTACATATGAAAGTGTTTTAATGGCTAATTTTTGGATATTTCTTGTCTCCCCACCCCTTCCTATTGTGTGAGATTTTCCTTTTTTATTTCTTTCCTTTTCTTCTTCATCTAAAAGTCTATAAATTATTGTTCTCTGATTGTAGGATGAGAGTTTTTGCTGTGTGGGGTCTTTTTCTATTTTGTAGAGTTGTATCTAAGGAGACGATGGTACTCTGGTTGTATCCTACTCCAAGGTGGTGATTGTATCTCCTCATTTTTCTTCCCCTAGACCTCTCAGTCCCTACCCCTTAGCTGTCGACCGCTCTGATCCTCCCCCAAGTGCTGCCAGACAACTTTCCAGTGGACTAAGCTACTGTCCAGCCCCGCAACCCGCTGTTTTGCAACCAAATCTGCCGCTCAACACTCTATCCTTGTTGTCGTCACCCCGGACAACAAACCTTTGTTGTTCCTGTCATTTCTGCCACACTTTCTTGTAGTTGTTGCACTGAACAACCAGCCCTCTAACCGTTCCTGCAGTTTCTCACTCCACCTTTGCTACCGCCACCCCACTGGCCATCCCGATCCACCTAGCAGGTGTTGCTTGTGTTGTGTATGTCGGTGTTGTTAATTTATGTTGTGTTGTAAACATATTTCCCATTTAATAAAAGTGTGCTTTTTTTTTCTACTATTTTTCCTACTAGTTCCAGTATCAACAGAACTTATTGAAGTAGGAAGCATAGTTATGAGACATGAGTGCCATAGAGATGAAGCAATGTAAATGTATCATAGGTCATTGTGACTAGAGGACAAGAAGATATCAATTGAAGGCATGCAACAAGAATAGAAGGGAAACGAATATAGTGTGGTAGATAAACCACAAAGAATTAAATTTGGATTTCAATTAAAGAAAATTACAGTTAGAAGAGAAAACCTAGGGGGAAAGAAAGCGATGAAAAAATGTAGAAGGGAATCTTTCAATTTCTTTTCAATCAATAATAAATCTAATTGCATCCTAAAAGACTTGCAAAAAATAAGATTATAAGATATTTCAGAAAAAAGAATCTAATATAGATCTCAATCACTCTTAATAATGCTATTATCTAATTTCAAATAAAAATAATCCCGATAATTAATAGAATTAAAGAGAAACATTATTTAAAATTACCCAATACAAAGAATACATTGTCACTTTTTAGAAAAATAAATCGCATTGAGACTTACGCCTCATTAACCCAGAATGAGACGTATGCCGCACCTCAATTTTTTCAGCTTGTCTGTATTTTTTTTTAAACAAAAGCTAAAAATTAATACCAATATACTCCACTGATTAACACTCATCTCATAGACTAGTTAGCAAGAAATAATCAAAAAATATATTCATAAAAATATTAGTAGTTAGAATTTTAATCATCAACATAGACTTTTTTTTAATTTAAATTAATATTTTTATTGAAAATTATTGATTAGGAAAAAAGAAATGATTGGCATTGAAGATGATGAAGAATGAGAGAACATGAATATAACTATGGATAAACATGAGAGAAAGTATCCATTATATTGATGCTTATAATAAAGACAATATATTTGATAAGAGTGACAGATTTTTAAATTTAAAAAAAAAATGTTGATGGCTTGTTATATCATTACTCAAGTCGATGATTTAGAGAGATGGATATTGAACCTATTTTTGCACTAATTTTATTATATTTTTTATTTTATTTAGATATCTTAATTTTGATGTTTGTACTATCTTTTTTATGATTTTATATTGGAATGTTAACATATTATTTTTTACTTTGTCAGAGTATTGACACTTTTTATTGCATTAATATGATTTACACTTTGAATATACAATATGTCTTCTAATAAGCATTTTTTAAATTTGAGACATGCTCCTCAAAACTCCTGAAGCCGGCTATACTCTGAAGTATAATAAATTATAATATATTTCAAAACTAATAATCGATGAGTACTTAAATTTTCACTTGTAATGACCTTATAATCTTCACATTCTCGACGATCTCTTCTTCCCATAAGAAAATAATCAATTTGTATTTTATTAGATCCACTCTTATAAGTAATAATATGCTCATCTTTTTTCTTAAATAAATATTAGCAATAACAAAATCATACGCTAAAGTAAAATCTAAGATGGTTCTACCTTCTTAATTATTTAATCTAAAATCGTAGTCACCATGAATATCTTTAAAATCTTTTGTCACTCTAGCAACATGTCCATTTAAGTCTCCTTCAATAAAAAATCTTTCTTCAAGAGATATCATTGTATTAATTCTTCTATGTCAATCTAAAATTTTTTTTTTATAACCTATATCTAAACCTATTTGAGGAGAATAAGCGCTTATAATATTAAAAATTTTAGCATCAACAACAATCTTAAGGGCTATAATTCTATCTCCAATTCCATTAATTTTTACAACATTCTCTTTTAAACTCTTATCTATAATCACACCACCATTTCTAGTGTGAATCCTACCTGAATATCAAAGTTTATATCTCCAATTCTATTAATTTTTACAACATTGTCTTTTATACTCTTATCTATAATTACACCACCATTTTTAGTGTGACTCCTACCTTAATACAAAAGTTTAAAACCTAAATTATCAATCTTCTTAACATTTTCTCCAACTCATTAGTTTCTTGAATACATAAGATATTTATCTTCTTATGAATCATAATATCAACTAATTTCATTAATTTACCAGTAAGAGTACAAATATTCCAATATTTTATCCTAAAATTAATTTCAAGAACCAACTTCTTTACCCACATTAATCTATAACGTGAGAATCTTTACTTATTTGACACTACACTCGAGCGTCGGTGTAGCGACTATTGCACGTTTTTCACTGTATTCAGGTCATACAGCACGTCGTTTCCAGGGGATGTCACAGCATTCACACAAGAATTTACAGGACTTATGTCATGATTTTTCAATAAATTTTATGTTGGTTGTTGAGAACCCAACGCAACTCTCCAATTTTCACATCCGGGGCTTGGGACCCGACAATGACAATGTTGAAGATGAAAAATTGTATGAATTTCTAAAATTGGGACAAGCTTTTACAACTTTGGAGTTCAATAAAATGCAATATAAATGATTTATCATCATTTTGGATTAAAATTAATAGGAAGATCATATGCATAATCATCAGATGATCTATTCTAACAATGACATTCATATTCATCATGAAACCTAATATGAGATCCATGATAATCTTCATATTGATAGGAATGAGAACTATGATCACATAGATAATCATCATAAAGTTGCATTGTGACCAACAATGGTGGCACAAACTCAACATGACTTGAGATGATGCTAATATCAATATTGGTGTGGATCAAATTAAATATCTAGAGAGTGATCTTGCAAGAAAATAAAATTCGTTAAATAAAGCCTATTTCCTCATCTTGAGAATATAGAAGATATTTTGATCTCGATAATAGGCTAAAGCACGACTTTAAATGTGGGCTCAAACATAGTCGTGAGCACAATCTATGCATACGGATCACAAAGATTCTTGATTAAAAATGATTGATCATCATTATAAAATTCAATAATATAACAAGATTATCATAATAATAATAATGATCATATAGATCAACTCATCAAAAAGATCAAGAATTTAAATTTGCAAAGGTGAAAAATTATATGAATTTCTAACATTGGCACAAGCTTTTAAAGCATTGGAGTTCAATAAACTTTAGTATTATATAATTTATCAACAGGAAATGATGAATTTGGATTAGAATGGATAGGACGATTCATGATGAATTTGGATTAGAATGGAAAGGACGATCATATGCATAATCATCAACTGCACCAAACAAGAAAGCTATTGTGCTGAAAATCGCAATAGAAGGGGTCGATTTGCAAGTTTTATCCTTGATGTACGTGCAAAGTTGCTTCTCTGTGTTGAATCCTTCGATGGAGCCAAGGAAGAGAAAGATCAAAACAGCAAATGCAATCATAAAGATCCCACATACCTGTATGGAGCAAACAGGAAAGATATAGCTAGGGCTGTAAA
>JXCR01070723.1:33873-53986 GCA_002079205.1 Phalaenopsis hybrid cultivar | reverse complement strand
GTGTTCGGCTCGTTAGGCTTAATGAACGAGCCGAACACGAGCTGCTTAACGAGTCGAACACGAGCTGTTCACGAACAACGAGCCAAATTGACAGCCCTAGATATAGCTCCTTCAGAAATAGCTCTCTAAATTTCGACGCACTTGACAAAAAATTTATGCTCGTTCGAGCCCTCTTCCTCTTAGAAAAGATATTCGTCTATCCCGTCCTTACTGTTCTTCGGTGATGTTGTTTACCGATCAGGTGTGAGCTAAACCTTAGAGACGAGCAACCACTGAATTAGAACAAAGGCAATCCCGATCACAGCCTCCACCTCAAACTCTCTGTGAAGAGATCAAACATAATAGCTCCTCTCATTCTCAGATCTGGGATTTCCTCTTGGCGAAGATGGAATTTCTAGAAAGAGATTTCCACTAGAAAGAGAAAATATGAGGAAAGCTTGGCTTAGTGCGGGTGCAACTAACATGGGTAGGCGCAATGGGATCAAAGGTCACAAATTTTGCTCTGCTCAGGTCGCAGCTCCCGCTCTGCACCGGTCAATCGATTCCTACTATTCCAAAGGCCGCCGAAACTTAGAATCGTGTGGGATGGAGGGCCTACAGGGATTTGTTCTGGCGGAGAGGGCCTCGAAGGAGAGAAAGAGTCCCTCCCTTCCCGCAAGGACGATGGCAAGAAGGAAGTCCCACGGTATTCGAAGGACGACCTGTGGCTAGTGTACGAAATTTGGCTCTGATACCATGTTAAGTTCAGAATAATGCGGAATAAAGTAAAATAATTTCATTGATATAAAAAAGGGTATAAATAACCCTTAAATGAATCCTAGAATAGGAAAGACAATAAAAAAAATGAAAGGAAAAATATAACTCCTAATATCTCTAATTAATCAATTCATATTAATTACTTTAGAGTTAAAGGAAACAACATAAAATAGGAAAGGGAATTAATCCAATTCAAGGAAATAAATATAAAATAAGAAAAGAAATAACTCTTATTCTAAGAAAATAAATATAAAATAGAAAAGAAGGAAAATAATATATTCCTCATAACTTTTCACAGAAATAAATTATTTCCTAATATAACGTCTAACATGTTTCATTATTATACATAAATTATTCTCTACATAGAAGAAGAAAAACATTTGAAAGAATCGCTCAACTTAGACACAAATAATTTTGTCGATGGCACTATTATCATCATGAATTTTCAACGATCTTTGTAGTAAGGAACATCAAGAGGACTTAAATTTTCATGTGTAAATCATTTGATATAAGTCCATTAACCTTTCCTTTCAATTCTGTATGACTACCCACATTCATTCTTTAGTAACAAAAAAATTAGTAATTGAGCATCTAAAATAAGATATATTAAAGGATAATGGGCAGTAAAGAAACCGATGATAGATCAATTGAAATTTTTATTCATTAGATAAATTTGTGATTATGGAAGAAAAAGAGAGTCGATAAAGAGGACAAAAAAAGAGTAGATGGAGAGAGGAGAGAGAATGGAGGGGAGAATCGACAATAAATTCAATTAGAAAAAAAACAATTCCTAAGGAAATAGGATTAAAAGCTAAGATAAAAATCTTAATTCAATTAAAAAAAAACAATTCCTAAGGAAATAGGATTAAAAGCTAAGATAAAAAATACAAAGATACATATAAGAAATTTCAGCACTAATTCCAAGAAATATGCTCAAGCAATAAAATAAGTCATACATATATTTTATACATACAATTACTTAGTTGTTTTTTTGCTAACACATTTATCTACTTTAAATTAATACTTTCTTTCAATAATGTTACCTTTATGTATTTTAAACATTCCATATAAACTCTTCCACCACAATTTCTAAATTATGTCTCCAAGGAACAAAAAATCAAAATTTTACTTTGAAAACATTAATTTCTGTATTTTGTAAGAAACATGTGCACACTAGACAACAAATTAGTGGTAGCGCATTAGAATTAATTAATACATAACACAAACATCAAAGGCTACAAATTCAGAAGCATATAAAATTCTTTGCATGATAATGCCCAAAATAAATTGGAAAACAAATGTGCATGCGAGATCAAAATATGATGCATACTAGTAGGCTTATTGGGCGGCTCCGGTTCAATATGAAATTTATGATTGTTTCGTAGGATTTCACAAATTTCAGTTGGGCGTAGCCACCTATGTTGTGCTTCATGAAGTATTTTCTCAATATCTATGGAAGAAATGAAAACATGAAATTAGAGCTCGATGTGAATGTGGATGGAAACCCAAAAAATAAGAGACAAAAGAACAATTTGAGTAAAAGTGTAAGAGAATTAAGGCATTATATAAACACCATAGGAACAAATTTCAAGAAACTATTTAACATAGACAATTATCAAACATAAGTTACAGAAAATATAAGAATAAAATTAAATTAAACTTGATACTAATAGGTTCTTCATGAATTAAATACAGGGTATTTCGTTACTTGAAGCAATTGATGTAATGACTATTTGTTTGAAAGTGATCGCTGAAAAATAATTAAGTTCCACAAACCATACATAACTTGAGAATAGGGTTGATGATGAAGGTTATGACAATTTCTATAAAACAGAGGAATTTATATCATCATCAACATCATAAACCACATCCTAACAAGTTAGGTAAAGCTTTTAGCGCTCATTTCTTCGAAGGACAAAAGATCTAGAAACATGAATGCATCAAATAGAACTTTATTCATACCTCAATAAAAACATACTATATGATAAATACTCTTTTACACACCTACTCCTAAGCTTACCTCAACCCATATGTTTTTAGCAATTCATTTTACATTTTTATTATTTCTAATATATATGTATGTATGTATGTATGTATGTATATATATTCTTGTTAAAGATGGTTGTGGTGATTTAGTAAGTGCAGGTGCATCAAACAATTCTCATACTATATAATCCTTACTACTGAGTATCAAGTCACACAATTCTCAAGCTAAAGATGCTAGTCAAGACCATAAAAGGTTTATCAACTCTTTGTTACGACATTTTAAATGTGCCTAAATTTATCAAATCAACGCAAAATACAATGGCTTGGAACTACCATTTATTTACTGCTTAATAGGTCCATGACTATTCATGGATTCAGTTTCATTTGAAAAGTTGTGATGTTGTTTTGCTTTATGTGAAAAATAAAGTCATTGATACATTGACAAAAATAAAAATTTTAATTTGCAAGTGCACTGCCCCAAGTCATCAGAATGTGTAAATGCAATAAAAGGCTTTCCTTTGTGTGTCTCTTTAACAAATCAAAACTGTCTGACATGTCTTACAAAAAAAAAAAAAGAAACTGAAAGGCTTTCCTCAATGAAGCCATTGTTTGGGGCAAAGGTTTTTACAAAGTAATGGACTATCATACCAATAGTCATACTCCCACCACCAATTAAAAGGAATAAGCTCAGCAGTTGCATTATCATCCCCACATGCTAACCTTCATATTGATATAAAATCTCCAAGTACAGTCATCTAATATTGAGCATGACTAAATTTTTTTTCAAATACTTTAGGTTAAACTTGCGATGATAAAATAACCATGAAATAATTTGTCAACAAATAGAACCCTGAGAGCTTAACCATTTGGAAAATAAAATATAATTAAGAGGAATTTTTAGATAATTTCCCCATAAAATTAATTTATAAATTTTAATGTAACAATTAATACATAACAAGATAGCACAGTTTCACACTCTCATAAAGATAAATATAGGTCGTGGATCAACTACCAAATCTTCCATTCTAGAACCTTTAAGTGTAAACTCAATATCACAGGAGTAGATCCACAACCTAAGAAAAAACTTCTCATCAGATTTGATCGCTTTTTTTATGAAGATTTGGTAGTTGATCCATATTTATGAAGAAATAGATAATATCCCCATTACAATTACTATTGTATAAAAAGTTCTTGAAATCAATTACTTTTAAAAATTTCTATATGTTCTATCATATGATTAAAAAAATCAATTTAATTTAGAAAATCCTTTGAATAGTTGATTTTGCTATCTAGATACATAATCAGATCATCTTGGGATTTAGATGAAGTGGCATCATACTACTCTTGATGATAAATTTTATAGCTAAGGAGGTTACTCGCAACAACTGTAAAGAGGGAGGATGGTGGGAGATTTTTTCCACCAGCATTTATGCACACGCTTTTGGTCATCATGCCAATTAGGTCACTTGCAATAGCCACACGGAGGGATGGTGTGAGGACACTTGCAATAGCCACACAGAAGGAAGGTGTGAGGTCACTTGAACCATGCTTCAAGGAAGTCTATAAAGGTTCTCACTCAGTATACTTTTCGAGTGTTAAAGTTTAAAGTCAAATAACTAATTTCTTAATAGCAGCATAATTCAAATACTCCCAAAACTTGACTGGTGCTCATAAATCCAATCCTATCTAATAGATCGTCATAACAAGAATCCCTCAGTCCAATCCAGTAAAGTCATCATGCTTAAGAGAGCACTTCGAACAGTTGTGCAGAGGGATGGTGGGAGCTCGTTTCCCCAAAACCTTACTAGCAACCGCGCAAAAGTATTTGTCCTCATAGGCCACAGCAAGGCTTTGCAGATCGTATTAGCTCAAAGAATGCAAAAAATTCTCAGGGCTTGTATCTGCTGAACAGGATCAACCAGCAGCTGCAACTTCACCATCAACTTCCTACAAATTTGCGAACCCTATACATAAGTGTGCGGAACTCTACGGCCAAGTACAAAGCCAATCTGAGTTACTGTTCCAATCAGCTTCGCACGTATGCCGTCAAAACTGCCCTAAAGCAGAGCGAGAGAGAGAGAACGCAGAAGGAATTGAAGAAAGTAATATTTCATGAAGCCTTGCGTGCATACGCTTATTTTATTAACATGACATATGTTTGTTTCAATAAAATTCGCATATCGGCACTCCGCAATAATATTCTGCTAAGTTAAAAATCAACAAAAGTTCCAATTAATAGTTCATAATCCCAATTCCAAAAAACGAACTAAGCAAAACGAAAAAAACCGAAACTCCCCTCTCAGAGTTTGTCCTCAGTAACATGCACAGGGGTATATACGACACCACTTCAGTTCAGATCATGAGTTCGAAGAAACAAGTTTAACGACAGTCCCTCACCGAGAAGCGGAGTAGCCCCCGAACGGCGGTTGTCGGCCATGAGAGAGGCCGCACGCAACAACACAACCAAAGAAAAGTCCCTAATCGAACTCAAAAAACCAGCATCGAAGGCCGGAAAGCAACTAAGCCTCCCGTGCCGTTGCCATCTTTTCTCCCCCAGACGCCAACCCGTGAAGCAAGGAGCGTAAATAGGCGAACTCTGGCCATACGAATCTTCCTGGAAATCGGCCCTGGAACTAGGGTTTCTCTGAAATAATATAAAGAACAGATTCGAAACAACCAATTTCAACTAATTTGAATGGTGATTGGAGAGAAGGAAGGCAAGAAGAAAGAGCCGATGCTTTGGAAACCAGAGCGTGAGTGGGGGTGAAACACTTTCACTTTCTCCTCTGGCTGGCGGCCTTAATATATATCTCAATTTTTCAAAAACGCCCCCGCCAATCAAAATAATAACTATATTTCTAAAATAGAGTGATCATTTTTTAAAATTAAAAAATTAGTAACACCCCCCATTCTTTATAGTATNATCTCAATTTTTCAAAAACGCCCCCGCCAATCAAAATAATAACTATATTTCTAAAATAGAGTGATCATTTTTCAAATTTAAAAAATTAGTAACACGCCCCATTCTTTATAGTAAACACTAGGGCTGTAAACGAGAGCTCNAACCAATTTCAACTAATTTGAATGGTGATTGGAGAGAAGGAAGGCAAGAAGAAAGAGCCGATGCTTTGGAAATCAGAGCGTGAGTGGGGAAGTGATGGTGAAACACTTTCGCTTTCTCCTCTGGCAGGCGGCCTTAATATAGATCTCAATTTTTCAAAAACGCCCCCGCCAATCAAAATAATAACTATATTTCTAAATTAGTGATCATTTTTCAAAATTAAAAAATTAGTAACACCTCCCATTCTTTTATAGTATACACTCATATTTAGGTCAAATTTAAAAATAATGTTTTTAAGCGGCTTCTACAAGCCTAAGCTTAAGTTAGGAGATTTCGTAGGCATATAAGGCCCAATCTTCTCTTTTGCAAAGGGGGTCATTCACCTTTCATTTGTAGAGCTCACTTGCCGGGGGTACCAGTCCAGCTCGCTTGCTAAAAGTGATCCACTGATTTCTCCATAATTACTCCATGAGATTTGCAAATCTCCTACATGGAGGACATCCTTCAAGGAGAAGCATGCATCCAATTAAGAGCCGCTTAACATCCTCATCTCTATCATCTCACAATAATATTATGAACGAGTCTTACTTCTTATTGTTAATATTTATTTTTTTTCCTCTTGCGGAGAATAAAAATATAAATAAGGTGTCTGTCACTCGAGTGAGAGAAACCCTCGACTGGTTTATCTATATATCTATCTATCTCTTTCTCTCTCACTTTATTCTCTTGGGTTTTATCTCTTACTACAAGTTAACAATTGAGATTTAAGGGGGGCTTTCATTCCATTCTTTACTTCTTTAATACTCGTTGTAGGATAAGGTCCATTCTAAATTGTGTGAGCCTACAAACAACATGAGATCCTCGTCCTAAAAGGATTCAATACTTATAAACTTCCTCCGGAGATTATAGAGAAAAAAAAACCTTTACACCGACTCAAGGCTAGAGTGAACTTAATCTTTCTATTCAATTTATAGATGCTCGTTCGCTTTAACTCCAAAGAGTGCAATAACACTATCCACTTTTGTGCATAATTAGCTTTAAGGCATAATTTATATATATATATATATATATATATATATATATAATTTTGTTGAATCCGAGATTGTTTGTGAATTACACCCAATAAATAAAGCATAAATAAGAGAGAATGATATGGGAGTTGTAATGAACAATGATCAATCAAGTTCTCTTTATAAAATGATTCTCCTATGCATAGAGAAGAAAATAAAATGGTGATATTAGATTCTTATCCTTACTTGGAAGGAATCCACACTGTTTTTTCCTAGTATTTAATAAGTGTTGGTTTATTGTCCAACTAACTTTTAGCTCGGCCAGCTGGGCTTAGTTAACTTTGGATCGAAGGGCTAGAAATACAAGACTGACTTGCACCTCTATTCATAGCATCTTCATCGTTGTCATTCGGTCCCTCAGCATTCTGTTTTCTTCCTGAGTAACCAAAAGCAACTTTGATTACCCTAACGCTTCCTCAACTTTGGCCAATCTATGTTAAACCTTCAGTAGTTCTTGATTCTCTCTTAGGAAGATAGAGGATTGGAGGTGAGAAGCTTGTCAGGTCATCAAGCGATAATTATCGGTCATTAGACACAGAACTGGGAAGCTCTGTTCAAAAGGGCATCTTCGAAGCTGGGAAACCACGTTACATCGATCATCATGGAGGGGTAGCGGGCTGCCACTGTGGAGTATGAATTCTAGTCCCTCTCGAGATCAATGAAAACTTACCATTTTAGCTAGTGTTTACCTTTAGCTCATCGACTAGTATTAAAATCCACTTGAATGTGGGTTCATTGAACCTTTTTTTTATAAGAAAAAAGAGTTAACTCGCTCGAGTCAGTCACTAGGGCCTTCCCCTTGAGGTAACGCTCCTCCTCACGACTAGATGGTTCGGGTTAATCCAGCTCTTCAAGGTGCTCAGATGATGATCCCACAAGGCGATCCCCTTAGAGCACTGGCATTATTTCGGCAGGAGATCCAGCCAAGCCCCCAAGAGTAAGGTTGTTAGCCCCATCCCTTGCGAACTGCTTGAGGAATGTTTACACATCCAACTAATTGGCAAGCGCTGCTTCTTGTATTTCCACCAAAGCCTCCCTCCTCATGATATGCTTGACTTCGCGCGACTCACCATCCTCTCAGCATCCTGTTGTTGCGCACTCAAAGGATCTGCAAGTCTGTAACCAAAAGGTAGCTTTTAGCTTTACTTGAAAATGTTGGTTTTTGATGAGGATTAACTCATATGTTCAAACTTTTTGGAAAGTAATGGTCAAAGGAGAAATGAAATAAATGAGAACCACACCTTCCAAACCTTCGGGCTCTCCAGCCATAACTACTTCGAACACTGGTCACTTGGCCGCTCTGGTAGAGACAATACAAGCTTACTTCTTTGCCACCCAAGCAACCGCTATTACCACCTTTCAACCTTGAGGGTGTCAGAGACATTTGAGTCATCCTCGATCGTTTTTATGTGAAAATCCAGTTGTAGCACCATATTGGCAAGGCCCGACTCGTGGTATTGATGTTTTGATAGCTTGCTACCTTTAATCTTACTGGCCTCCAGCAAAACCTCAGGCGACGCTTTCCTTTTCACCTTCTAAAGGGCTTCCCTGGATGAGACTATCCGAATGAATCACCATCACCAGAAGGAACCCAAGCAGAACTTTTTATTCCAACCATTCACCTGTTTTCTAGCCCAAATAGCTAAACATGTCTAATGAAGAAAACTGAACAAACTCTTCTGGATAGGCCATAACGAGAACATATGGTCATCCTCGCTCAAGGGCCTACCTCCCACTTCTGGCGCCTAGTTTTCTATCACTGATGCCTCAGTCGAACTCTCATTCTGCCCAATTGGAGCTAGAATATGATAATTTTATCTGAGCCAGATCATCTACACCAAGTCATCATAAAATAAAAAGACCTAAAATCAAATCCCACAAACAAAATAAATCCCCTTGTAAGCAAGATTCGATTCAACTCATACATTGTAATTGAAATGGAGGGCTCACCATGGAGCACTGGTGAAGTCAACAAAACGTCTAGGCTATTTAAGTGACAAGGTCGGTCAGAGGGTCTCAAGCTACAGTGAACGGTTGAGCGGACGAATCAAAGGTTGGGTCGGTCGGTTGAATGTTCCTTCACTTAGTTTTGAGGATCTAATCAGACGATCCTACGTAATCCGACGGTGGGAGGATAATTTTTTTTCTTCACAATAACCTTTTCCTCCTCCCACGCTCAAATCGATTCTGCTAGCTCCGTTTTTCGAAGGCAGAGTGAATCAAATTCTTGAGTGGAACATCAAGATATGATATTGACAAGTTATACATCATAATGGCTAACACATGAAACTCAACCAACTCAAACAAAGCAAGACGCGACAAGAATTTGGAATGAGTCCCATTGCATCATACTTATAAAAATCAAAGGCATCGAAATGAATGGAGTTCAGTCATTGAATCAATAAGTAAGATTAAATAAGAATTACTTTACATTAAACTCTCTTATTTCTTATCACAACATTCCATTAAATATGTGAGAGAATTAGAGAACTAAAAGATGTACATTAAAAGAGGTGTTTGTACAAACCTTAAACCCTGAATCTTAAAGAAATTTAACGATCCAAAGAGAAGAGTACGATGAAGACTGACCCACTACCATGAGTCACAGAGTTCGTTTGACCAAATGAGCAAAGTCATACACGTTAAGCCAACTAGGCCAAAACCAATTGAGCCACGAAGCAGACAAGAAGACAATCAAATGATTCAACCATAACTCATGTCCGGAAAACAAAACAAAAGATCATCTAAGCCAACCAGCAGAGCCGACCTAATGAAAGAGACAATTCCAAAAAACTTCTTTGATCATTTTAGGGAGATTAGAAGACTCCTCACCGGGGATCAAAGGCGACAAGAATATCTTAGTACAGACCCATTCTAAACAAGAGTATAAATATAATATCACTATTATCCTATCTCCTTTATAAACATAAAATTTATTTTATGAAGAGATCACCCTATCTCTTTTTTTACCTCTATCCTTTTGAGTGAGATTCAAGGACAATCTCAAAATCCGTGAATTCCATTTTCTCGACTTTGAGAGGAGATGCACATTTTATACATGGATAGTATTATATTAATATGGCAGCATAATATTTTTAATGCAAAATATGAGATTTAAGTGGGCTCATCTTGGAAAGGCAAGCGAAAGTTAAAGCTAGAGGCCGGTAAGTGTCAAAATAAGTACTTATTATAATATAATGGAAGATCAACATACAACCACTTGACCCATATGTATTTATATATATATAATATCAAAAAATTTTATTTTTACATATTTGTCACATTATCTTTCAATGAAAATATATGTTTCACTTTTTATAAATTAAAATAATAGCATTTTTTTATGTGATACTAAAATTTTAGATCGCATAAATATAAAAAGTAAAATTTAAATGTCAGATACATAAATACATAAGAATTGGGTAGGAGTGTGTAAAAGGCCATAAATACAATCTATATATAATTAAATCAGGAGCAGAGAGAGAGAGAGACAATGACGGCGATTATAAGTTGACCGGTGAACCTTCCAACATTAAAATATTTCTCATCCGCTCACATTTTTTAAGAAAATTTATATACATATCTTATTTTTTTAGATATCTCACGCCTAAACTTTCATATCTATGTACATAACATTATGTGCATCTTTATGTAATTGATAAATACAATTTTAGCCTAACTATACATAAAGACATGTAAAAGTATTGCAACTTGACTATGCATAAGTGGCTTTGATAGACTAAGCATTTGGTACTAAAATAACCTTTTTTCCCCAAAACTTCTTTTATTGGTTCTTTCACGATTAAGCTTTTTTTTATATGGCTACTTCCATATGCAATTGAATATAAAAATAAAATCAAATTAAAATTATCTTCTAGCTTAACTTCAAAACCTTAGCTTTAACAACCTTTATTGCCTTATTTACTTTAGGAAGATTCACATACCATTCAATTCCTAAGTACTTACATAATTAAAATCTAAGGTGGTACTTTTTATGTGATATGAAAGATTTGGGTGGTAAAGATAAAAAATATATATAAAGTTTGTGAGTTGGATGTGTAAACATCATAAGAATTGGGTGGTATGTCTGAAATGCCCCCATTAATTTAATATATAAGAAATGATTGGTTATCCAGCTTGGAGTTGTCATCAATTCATCAGATAATTTTGTTGATGATGTGAAGGAGTTCAAAAATCTTTCATCATCAAAAGTGAGAACATGTTGTCAAATGAAATGAAATATTCATGTTCTTAGTGGGAACGATATTATCATATATGCAACAATGTTGCATTTTATCAATGACAAAAATGATTCACACCATACTATGTAGGATAGTATATATAAAATAAATCACTGAAAAGGCGATACAATTATTTAATGTTCATATTAGGAAGATGTATTTTGAACAAAATTCTTATATCAATGTGATTAGAGATGCATGTGATCCATCAATTATTGAACATGTGATACCCAAACATAATTTTCAAATTAAAAAAGAAACAAAGGAAGAAGCTTCAAAGTTCAATAGTTTAATAGAAGATACCGTTGAGGCTTTATGTTAAAATTGTAAGACACTCAAATTTGTCAGCTATTGAATTACAAATCAAAATCTTATGAATTGAATACTTGTCATGATCACTCTCTTTTTCATTGAATCAAAAGCTCTTAAAAATGAGAAGTTGGCAAGTATGAAGTATCAAATCAAGAAAATGAAGAAGCAGCTCAGACTAAAGATTAAGAATGATTGCATGTTACTACCGACTCATCAAAGTATACTAGGTGCATATGACCACTCACTAGAAACTAAAAATAGATTCAAATGGTTAACATAAAAATGACCCAAAATATTGTTGACTCCTACTCCAAAAAAAATTATTTGTCGGGCAAAAGGCTATTGAACATATGATTTGACTAGCTATAAATATAACACTTGAATCGGTACTAAAACATCCTTCCAGAGTAGTTGATGTGTATAAAATCTGAAGTGATATATGATGTGCTTTCTGCATTATTTGTCTCATTTTTATGTTTTTCATGGGTATATTTACTTTGTATGTGCAATATAGAGATAAAACAGGAGCTTTTGAAAACCCTAGGACAAAGACATTCCACTTTTGAAGAGAATTTTTCTATACATTGTGAAACTGAATGAGTGATTATAAGTCTGTTTGTATTGAAAGCGTGGATTGAATTGAGAGGAATCAAGGAAGAAAAGCAAGGAGAGAAGAGTAAGACAGATAAAATTTCATTTTGGGTTGTAATTCTCTTGTATTTATGTATTTTGCAATTTCTTCAATGAAATCCTTCGTATAGGAACTAAATCTTTATGTTTTTCTTTTTAATTATTTGAAAATGTGAAAATTCATGTTTATTGCATGGCAATTCCCTAGATTCATTAAAAGCATGTCAAAATGTTAACCTTCCAAGTTTTATTTACTTTCTTGCCAACCAATAGAAATATTAAAATCTCTTGTGATCTAAAAACTATTGACCATAAGCTGAAAGAACAAGTTAATACTAAATCATTTTGTAGAATAAAAATATTGGTAATAGGATATAGCAATCAAATAGAGGAATGAAAATTCTTTGGTGATTTTTCAAAGTTCAGAGAATTTGACTATAATATGAGACCACAACATTTCTTCTACCTGGGGATCAAATAAGAAATGTCTTTGATTGTCAACATTTTAGTAGCGAGCATCATTCCAAAGAGTTTTGATGATTCACATAATCTGTTTCAAATAACATTTATCTCAACATTAGATAAACCAAACCCATCTGTTTTTTGTTTTTGAAATTAAGATTTACACTTTAAAAAATCTAAAATGCTTTCATAATTTTGATCTAAATTAAAGAATACTAAACTAATAATTGGACTATTTGAGAAATCAATCAATTTCTTGTGGAATCAATACATGGACACAATCCTTATACTACTTGATCCATATGTATAATTACATAACATCACATGCTTCACAACATTTCATGAATCAATAGTTTAGAAACACCTTGACTGTACATATCCAAAATGTTGAAATAGTATTTGAACAAATAAATTACACCTATTTGGCCAATGCAGCGTACTATACACAATGTTGCTCAATGCTTGCGATTATATACAATTTAGCACCATGCTTATCTGCCCCCATAACCATAACTCAGCATCGCTGCCGTGGCCACTTACCCCAAGTTCAATATTGATACCATTTCTTTAAAAACAAACTTATCATAGCAAGCACTTCTCTTACACCAAACCAAGTAATTTTAGAATATTACAAATATACTACATAAAAATTACAATGATACCTTTTACACTACATTCTTTTTTTTTTAGCAAACAAACAGCCCCTTATATAACGCTATATGGCATGCCAATTCGTATTTAAGAATAAGCGATAAGAGAAAAAGAAAACACACTTGAAAATGGTTGGAGAATAATATAAGGACGAGTAGGTTTTGCTTAAAAAATCACTATGAAAGAATAGAGCAGACGGAATGCTCAACCTGATTGCCAATTACCAGAACTTGTTCACAAAGCCCTAAATTTTTAAATAAAGCTACTCTAACGAATCTATGATAAGTCTTATCCCGCCCGCGTCCACAATTTTACATTTTTATTCCCCCTGGCAAAATCTGTGAAAATTTCAGTTTTTTCTAGCAGCTTCATATAACACAAGTTCATTATGTTAATAGTTGATATGCATTAAAATGTGACTTTCAGTTCAGTGCACTGTGCCTCAGCAAAATGTTTTCACAAAATGAATTAAAAAAAAAAACCATAGCCTCATCTGAAAGCCTTTTCCCAGGAAAATTTATTAGATAAAAAATAATACCATGCAAATATATATCACCAATTAAAAGGCTACACGATTCTATTAGGTGATCCCCCTACTTATCTCACCTTACCAAAGCACCACTTCTGAGTTCTGACTTCAGCATCTGGTCGAACCAGCATCTGCCCTGCCTATTATTGCAAATTCATTATAATTTGCATGCTACTTATCTCACCTTACCAAAGCACCACTTTTGAGTTCTGAATTCAGCATCTGGTCGAACCAACATCTGCCCTGCCTATTATTACAAAATCATTATAATTTGCAAGCCTTTAAGCTGCATTTGATGATTAGGCCACATCTAAATGTATTTTTTTTCAATCAACCTGACTTGTATTTTGCAGAAACTAATACCTGAATAATATCCTAGAACATAAATAACAAAAAAGAAAACTATGATGGCTGAAATGCAGCTGCCATTTGATAATGTTGTTATGTTTTCTGTGAAAAGCTTCAGAAACTATGAAATAGGTTGACATCAAATATCACACCAAAATAAATGGGAATAACTAGCTTTAGTAAAGGAATAGTAAAGACAAAAGCACTGAAAAACGACAGGCGCCTAATGCCGAACAACACTGATGCGCGACACATACATGCAGGTATAAAATTAAACATGAAGCCATGAACTACAGAATACAAGTATAGCTGAGAACTAATGCAAACATTCAACTAAATAAACTACGAAATTTCATCACAAAAGTAAAAATGCCTGCAGTAGAAAGGCAGAAAACAAATATATTTTCAAAAAAACTGACAATATACTCTTACTATTTGGTGATTCAAACCAANATCTACCACAAAGTCAGCATAGCATTAACAGGAGATAGTCATCACAGTTCAAGGGTAAAGTTTAAAAAAAGGCACATCACAAATTAACAGTCTTCCAACAAAATTCAGGTACCAAAACTACAGCCAAAATGCAAAGCTACCAGTTTGAGAAAAAGTGCCAGAAACAAAGAAATAGATTGTAGCAACTGAGAAACAAACTCATGACCTTGGAAAGCAGCTCAGAGCTACTTTAGATTATATGGGCAAGTAGGAAAGGACAAATTTTCTGCCATCCTTCAACAAGATCTGGAATCCATCAATCCTGCATTAACATAAATCAACAATATATCTCACATAAAGCATGTCATGACTATGTTAAAAAAGAAAGTGAAATTTTGAAATAGATGAAGACCTCATCAGAATTGCGAGGGGAAGGACTACGGGAATCAGCATGACGACCCCTAGGAGAAGCACTTCTAGATGGTGAACGCTTGCCACTGCTGTGTTTGCTGGGGCTTTCATCATGGTAAGGAGGACTACGACCGGGAGATGGAGATGATTTCCGAGGAGACATGCTCCGCCTCGGACTAAGACTACGACGGTCTGATGCACTGTAAATAAAATACAGATTAGAACACAGACTAAACCATTTTTATAGCAATTTATTAAAAACTACCTGTCAATGGAGCGGCTTCTGCTCCTCTCCCGTTCATCATCATAGCCTCTGCCTCTACCACGACTTCTATGATAATCAGGGCTCATGCTACGACTGCGGCTTTGGCGACGATAATCTCTCTCCCTCTCTTGGTATCTGTCACGTTCATACCTCCCTCTACTTCGACTGCGGCTTCTCCTTCTATAATCCCTATCACGGTAGTAATCTCTATCTCGATGATAATCATCTCTATACCTGAGATCATTACAAAAGAATTAAAAAAAAACAATCTTTCTCATCATTAGCCCTATCAAATTCCAATTGAGTGCTACATGACTAAATTGTAGTAGCTACATGTCTTTTGCATAACTTGAAGCCTTCAAATATGCATGCCTAAACCAGCGAAGTCGATTTTGTACAATTGTATACTAAATTACATCTCCCTAATGCAAACCTTTCACAATTTACCCATCCTATTTTTACCATGTGCCAATCTTTCTCATTTTTTCCATAGTTCAACGAGTCTATTAATACCTTATTTGATGAACATGCAAACTAAACTGAAAAAACCCATAATGCAATTAAAATTACCATCCAAGCAATCTTCAATATGTGAATGCATCTAAATGCAATGACTGCCATGAGATGTTCAGTTAAGTGCAGACAAATGTGATGCAAAAGGAGAGTAAATTCCTAAAACACACTATATAGAATTAGATCAGTGTTGTACAACAAACAATGATCAATAAAATGATAGCTTAAAATGAAACTAACTATAACCAGATATGAACATAAAAAATGTTCATATATTTAACACCAAAACACAATACTTATTATAAAGATATCAAAAGATAACATCAGCTCTTACTTAGGCCTAGGACTGCGGCTTCTAGACCTGCCCCTTGACTTTGGCAAAGCTTCAACAATTCTTCCTTTGTGGCTGCAAAAATAAATTTTGAAAGGAATCAGCACAAAATTTTCAATGCCAAACCTTGCATGTAAAACAGTATGAACTACAGAAATGACAATCTTATACTCCAAGACATCCAAATAGCTTTCATAAAAAATATATGACAGTAAAAACTAGACTGTGCAGTTGTTTTATCAGAAGTGGCAGGCTGAATTAGGGTAACATGGCTGACAAGGCCCCAAGCTATAACCATCACCCTACAAACTTACCTGAATAAAGTGAAATACCAAAAAAAAATCTAATCCCGTTAATAAACCAATATCTGCTTTGATAAACATTATATGAGTGAAAGCAACAGCTGAACTGAACTAATAATAAATTAATAAGTTTGCTACATTCTATCAATCAAAATTAAGCTAACAGAGTTTCTTAAACAAAGTAATGCAATTAAGTTAAAAGTTAAACACTTGCTCCCAGAATTCATGCATGCATAATCTAGTCTTCATAACCATCCATCCTCTTCATATTTACAAATAAACTCTTTTCAATCAATGGCTTGAAGCCTGTTCAGATTAAAATAACAAATGCCAATTGCAACATATGGCGCGAAAGATAAATTACATTATGATCACTGTAACATTGAGGATTAGCATGATAAGCTATAAAAGCAAATTTCCATCATAGTACCAAACAAAAAATTCAAATGAAAAAATCCAGTTTAAGAAGTGCAAGAATTCAAGTAACACAAAAATGTTTTTAAAACAATACATGCAATTATTCATCAGTTTCAACTGTAATTGCCAATTTCTATCATACTTCAACCATTATTTGCTCTAACAATCAAGTTTAAGATATGCCACCAAACGAACAACACGAAAGAGAATAAAAAAACAAATCAGAGAAAATTTGCTCTTTCATCTGCCAACTAATTCGCTCTAACAATCCAATTTAAGATATGCAATCAATCCAACAGTGAAGCGAGAGGATTAAAAAAATAAATATATTAAACAAAATTCGCTCTTCGATCAGCCAATTATTTAAAAATAATTCAGGAAGCTAATCATGGCCAAATCAAGTTCTGTGGATGCTATTGTATGTCAGCACTTATGTCTGAGTGCAACAATTAAAAATTTGAATAACTCTTCAAAGTTGAAAAAAGATGATGCATTTACTTAATAATTAATACATTACAATTAAGAAGATTTCAGGGCTTAAAGTTAATGATGCCTACATTCGTTCAGCATTTGGTCCATATTTAGCAAACTGAACCATGATCTCCCGTCCATCCACATTCCTTCCTGTTGTTCAAAAAAATAAGCAAAACACGGATTAAAAAAAGAATAACAATAACAATCAATAAAAGATATAAATCAGTGATTATTGCCAGCTAGGTGCTGCGCTTAGAACAAAAGGAATTAACAACCGTCTAGTTTATCCACAGCCTTCTGTGCCTCATCTGCGTACTTGTACCTCACAAAAGCAAAGCCTCTAGACTCTCCACTCCTTGAAATTCAAGGGAAAGAAAAACAAAATAATTATCACAACAAGCGTAGAAACATCCTTCTAAAAAGCCCTAAACTTTAAAAAATATAACAATCAATAGAGGAACATAATCCAAAACATCTTTTCCAGAACCCTAAACTTATAAGCTGAAAAATCACTGATAAAGTCCAGGAAAAAAACAAATATTTAATTGTATAATACAGAGAGCATGTGCTTGAGATACCTTCGGTCTCTGGGAATGAATATATCAACCACCTTTCCGTATTTATCAAAGAGGGGAAACAGATCGTCCGCCGTAGTCCCTGCTCAAGAGAATCGAGACACAAAAAATAAGTAACCCCATGCCCCGTACAATTAGGGTAAGGATTTCAATCACATCTAAACATCAAACAACAGTTAAGGGAGAAAATTACTGAATGTGATATTCAGGACGAGGAGAGAGTATGTGTCCTTGATATCCGGCGGACCCGACCTCCCGAAGTGCGACATCTCTTACGCAGGGAAGGCTGAGTTTTGGAGCTAGGGTTAGGGTTGCGAGAAGGGGCGACGGCGAACTGTGGTATAACAAGTTCTGTTACATATATATGATGCAGAGATTATTTTCCGCGAAGCGGACATTGTAATAAATAATTGCAGATCCAACCCTAATAAAAACATATTTTATGTTATATTAAAAATTTAGGTGGTATGCATAGGGGTGTAAACGACTCGCTCGTGTTCGGTTCATTCATATTTTGAGCTCAAAAGGTGTGTTTTTGTTCGCCTCGTTTGTTTAGTGAGCCGAACATGAGTTGTTCACGAACAAAGAGTCATTTTAACAGTCCTACTCACGTAGCTATAAGACGATAAGGGTTTTAGCAAGATTAAAAATTATTATTTATATTAAAATTTCATTTGAATCTAATTTAAGNTTTGCTCATCTCTCACAACACACAGCTACAGCCTGGGCCATGTTAACCACATGTCCGAAGATAACCATACGTCAAATAACTCTTGTTATCTCATTCAACAAATTGAATCTCAATGGAAAGAAAGTAGGAAGATTTACATAAATACCACACAATTCCTATGTATTAGCATATTTAATACCTAAACTTATATACATTTTTTATGTGATATGCGAATAGATAGGAAATGGGTGGCATTTATGTAGATCTCCTCCAGTCATGCACAAATTATCTACAATAGTTTGGTCTTAAACAGAAGACACGACTTACCTGACCTTCCCGGGACCAGAATTAATAGTATTTGAAAAAGGAAAAGGAACATTTCATGGCTCCCAGTCTACAAGGTTAGCATGGCTTTCAATACTAATGAACACCTTTTTGTTACGAACATCACCTTCCATCTACCACAATCAGCATCATCGATGATATCATCGAAATGGACAACCATCAACAGTGACTACAATATCAGCAAGACTCTCAAATTTCCCTCTTTTTTATATTTCAATTAAACTTGATTTTAGTAGAGTAATGAAACCTTTTATTTTTCCTAGGATGAGACGAATACAGCATGTCGTTACGAACATCACCATCCATACATCAACATCAGCATCAAAGATATCATCGACACGGACTAACAGCAACAGCAATGACACCACATCCATTTGGATCATCTCACAATCAGCCGCTAATCAGCTACAATTACTGTTTTCTCCAGCAAAACTGGAAAATGTAGGATCTACCACAAGTCAGCATAGCATCAACAGGAGATAGTCATCACAGTTCAAGGGTAAAGTTTAAAAAAAGGTACATCACAAATTAACAGTCTTCCAACAAAATTCAGTTACCAAAACTACAGCCAAAATGCAATGCTGCCAGTTTGAGAAAATGTGCCAGAAACAAAGAAATAGATTGTAGCAACTGAGAAACAAACTCATGACCTTGGAAAGCAGCCCAGAGCTACTTTAGATTATATGGGCAAGTAGGAAAGGACAAATTATATGCCATCCTTCAACGAGATCTGGATTCAATCAATCCTGCAATAACATAAATCAACAACATATCTCACATAAAGCATGTCATGACTATGTTCAAAAAGCAAGTGAAATTTTGAAATAGATGAAGACCTCATCAGAATTGCGAGGGGAGGGACTACGGGAATCAGCATGACGACCCCTCGGAGAAGCACTTCTAGATGGTGAACGCTTGCCACTGCTGTGTTTGCTGGGGCTTTCATCATGGTAAGGAGGACTACGACCGGGAGATGGAGATGATTTCCGAGGAGACATGCTCCGCCTCGGACTAAGACTACGACGGTCTGATGCACTGTAAACAACATACAGATTAGAACACAGACTAAACCATTTTTATAGCAATGAATTAAAAACTACCTGTCAATGGAGCGGCTTCTGCTCCTCTCCCGTTCATCATCATAGCCTCTGCCTCTACCACGACTTCTATGATAATCAGGGCTCATGCTACGACTGCGGCTTTGACGACGATAATCTCTCTCCCTCTCTTGGTATTTGTCACGTTCATACCTCCCTCTACTTCGACTGCGGCTTCTCCTTCTATAATCCCTATCTCGGTAGTAATCTCTATCTCGATGATAATCATCTCTAT
>JXCR01070723.1:9473-28146 GCA_002079205.1 Phalaenopsis hybrid cultivar | reverse complement strand
TATATATATATATATATATATAAAGGCGAACTTATTCCTGTTAAAACTCTGTGCATATAATAAAAACGTTTTCCCCACTAAAAAATAAGTACCACAACTCAATTATTTCAAAATTCTTGTAACGAAAGAAATTAAGAAAATGATAAAAAAAAAAAGGTATTGCAGAGGGGTTGTTTGGTTAAAAACATAAAAAATATGTTGCATTTTTACCATCCTACATCTCAATTTTTGGAATTAGATGAAAGGGAAAGAATTGCATTCATGCCAATCAATTCTTTCTTACGCATTTAAATATCCAACACATAAACTTTAAATTTTGCATATACATCACCATATCTGTGCAATAAAACAAGTATTTCGCTTCTTAAAAGCTAAAATTGTGATATTCATGATGTGATGTAATAGATTTGGGTGGTATAAATATAAAAAAACTAAAGTTTAGGGGTTAGATATGTAAATACATAAGAATTATGTGGTATGCTCGTAAATGCCCAAAAAAGAACTAAAATGCCATGCCCCAAAACTTTTATTTTCCTTGCATTTCAAACTCCGTTGAATCAACCACAATGTCGCTTCGTCTTCCTGTCCAACCCAATACCTTGTGAAAATTGTACGTCCGGACGGCCAACTGTCGGGCGCCATATCGCCATACATGTCGACGCCGGGCGACGTGTCACCCGGCAGTTGGTCGTCCAAACATGCGGACGTAATATTTTTTCTCCTCCAAGGCTCCAATTTTCATACATAAACAATAGAAGAGACAAAGACGAAGAGAGAGAGAGAGAGAGAGAGAGAGTTAAAAATGTATCCTAATTAAATTCATTTGATTTCATCTCATCAGATAACTTGTATTTAAAAAATGCATGCGCTGCAATCAATCCACAATTCTAAAATACATGTATTTTATAAAAACTCAACCAAACAGCCCCCAAATTAGTATCAAAGAATCCCATCATACATAGGGGCATGTACATACAAACCCATAATTCTTATGTATTTACATATTTAACTACTAAACACTCATTCGCATGAATACCACTCAAATCATTAATGTTACGTCAAAAATACTGCCATCACAATCTTTTAATAAAATGAAATCAGCTTTTCATGCATAGTTTTATGACGCCAATGCGTTCATAAGTGTAAAAATCAAACTTTGGGCATTAGATATGTAAGTATAAAAAAATTGTGCGGCATCTATGTAAATTTCCCAAAAACTTTTTCTTGAGCATGCATTATCATAGAGGTGACAACAACCATTTCTTAGGTGGCAACATTCCCAGTAAATAATGCTAGCATATATAATAACTGATTGGAAATAAACAAAAAACTAAAAATTACATCCACTATAAATTTCTCAAGAGGAATTAGACACAAATCTTGTCATATGAATTACATTCTGCTTGAAAACTGAATAATAAGACGAGCAGGCAAATCAACCCAAATCGAAAAGCTTACAGTTCATGTACGTTTTGGGGGAACATATTGCACGTTGTTATCCGCACAAATATTCTGCATTGGATCAATAGATAAAAATTATACACACATAACCTGATAAACATATTGCACCAAAAATAATCTGCTTTATCAAATCATTGCCACACATAACCTGATATTCTTCTGGAAGTTCCTCAGAAACTGCAAGTGTATAGCACCCAGGGATAAACCTTCCTGCGGAGAAGGGTTGGAAATATAATATTGAAATTTTACTGGTAGTATATAGTCCAAAACTCATTTCCTAAGTTGCGTTAAGTAATGTAGCCGGGGATTTAGCTAGCAATTCATGGGACTTATCTTCAAAAAAGATAGATTATTTATTGTGTTTCATCAATTCTCATAACTCAGAATTCTATGCTATTCCCATTAAAGGAAGAATATAGCTTATCAATATTATCAAGATCAACATTAGCCTTTACCAAACTTTTAGGTTGGTTTTATAATTTTTTTTATAAAAGAAACCATACTGTATTAACTATAAAATGATATAAATATAACAAGAGCATTTGCCAAAAAATGCGAGAGTAAATTTGAAGGACAAGTGCTCGTCATTTAATTTAGCAATAAAATGAAGGACATGCAAAGTATTATGGGTGACATTATCAGCAGTTAATAATTTGATCAACACTAATGAGCTAGCAGAGACAAGAGCATTAACTACTCTCCTAAAAATAAATAGAACCTAGCTCTACATTTTGGAAACAGACCTGAAACAAAGAAGGGAGGGAGATCTTCTGTCAAGGAATTAGAAGGGTAAAAAAGAATCTATTGATCCTTATTTTTTACTTATAATTGACTTGGCATAGTGTAAACTGCAAAATGTGATTTGAGGAGTTGAGCCAGACAACTAGCACAAATGTTGTTCAACTGTTAAAATCAGTTTCAGTTATTCGAGTTAGGGACACTAAACAGTAAAATGATTACTGTTTGGCACGGTTGGGCTGAAAGTGCATTCATGGAATGCAGCGCCAATCCGTTTGTCCTGCACGTCATAGGTGTGGCAGTGGTGGCACACGGAAGAGAGAAGCAATCTGCGGCTGTGTTCTGTGGTTAAGGCTCTTTTCTTCCGATTTTACACCTTCCCATGTCCACTTATTCATCACCTTTATCCTAAATATAGGATCCATTAGGGCAAAATTTTAGGTTGCGAGCTTCATTCTCTTTGCTCAAGATTGTGATTGATCTCTGATGTTGCTCTCATCTTCTCACACTTGGTTCCTACTAAAGTATCCTCTGCCTCTCTCCCTCTCTCTCTCTCTCTAATTTACTCTCATTGCGTCATGTGAATAGTTTCAGCCGGGATTTTTTGGATGATTTGCGCTGGAATTTTTTGTTATTAGTTGTTGCTCTAAAATTTGAATTTTCCGTTATCTTGAGCATTTGATGTTACTCGAAATGCTTATGTGATGTATGTCGGTGTAGGGAAGACGGTGTGAGGAATGTGTTCAATTTGGATTGTTTCGTTATTATTTCTTCCTATCCTTTTGTGATCGTAGTATGAACTTCTTGGATTGTGTTTTTTATTTTTTTTGAACTGTTGTGATCATGGTATAATCCACTTGTGAATTTATGTTGTTGGATGGAGATGATGTCCTTAGATGAATGCATTTCATGGTTAAGAAATTTTATTCAAAATTAGATGTCACCTATAATTCTTGGAGAATGTATAACAGGAGCGTATAGTTTGAAGGTGTGTTATAATTTTAGGTGTTTCGTATGCAAATACATTAGAATGTGGTAAGTCTGAAAATTCCATCTGTTTAGCTATTAGTGAAAGTCTCGTTTGCTTTGGATGGGCAGTTGCTGATTTCCTTTTTTGCTCACATATGATTGCTGAGATAATTTTCTAATGATGAGAGGATGTGATACTTTTAGTTCCTTGTTTTAAAAGTACATCAGAATTGTGTAGTATGTCTGAAAATGTGATTAGTTGAATGTTGAGATGGGGAAGATATTGTTGAAATGATCTTCTTTATGCAACAATTGATGTCACCAATAATTCGTGGATGGGAAGGATGTATTGTTTAGCTATATGAATGTCTTACTGAGTGTATGGTTTGAAGTTGTGTGTTATGTTTAGGTGTTTCATATGCAAACACGTCAGAATTGTGTAGTATGTCCGAAAATTTGGCATGTTCAAGTATTAGTGAGGAACAATTCTCATTTGTTTTAGATGGGCGGTTATCGATCTCCTTTTTCTCTCACATAGCATTACTTTAGAATTTTTGGTTTTGTTGGTTTATGTAGTTATGAATGTATTTTATGTCTATGTATATTTAAATCTTGGAGAATTTACAAACATACCACCCAAATCTTGTATACTTTCATATCATATTAGAAACACTCATTTTAAAGTTTTAAAAGTTGCAATATACTTTTTCATGCATATGTTATTTGAAATTTAGGTGTTATATATGTAAACAAGGTTTTGAAAATTTGACTGGACCGATCGGCCTGACAAGTTCAGCCATAAACCGATTGTTGGTCCAGTCCAGAAGCGTGAAAAAATCGCTTGTGTGTCGAACCATCAAGGATCGTCTGGAAACTGCAGTTCAACTGCAAACCAACAAAGCGGGTCTCATCGCGTGAATCGTTGTGCATGGTTCCCATTATAGCTTCCATTTTTTACGCAATCATCGCACTGCCCGTCGTCGACTTTAAATGGATTGCCTGCTTCTCAATCTTTTTTCTCCAAGGGAGAAAGCTTTTTGAAGTCATTTATGAGGGCAGTTTTGCCGCAAGAAGAAAAAGCAGGAGAGGTATGAAAAAAAAGCCAATGGGATGAAAGCAATTTGTACGAGGGTTTTGCATGGGGAGTTTCCAATGAAGGAAGGCATTGGAAACGTAATCAAGGAGGGTAAAAAATAAAGTTTTGAGGAAGAAGATGATTATAAAGCGGGCAAAGAGTTTCACCTCATTGGAAACGTGGCCGATACAGGGATGGGAGGAATGGCATCCAACCATATCATTGGATTTCATGCCAACATTGCAGATGGGAGCCAATAGGAACCTCGAGGAAACTAAGTTATAAAATAGTTGAGGTGAAGGCAGACAACAATTTTGCAATAGATTTTAAGGTTTTACACAATTTAATTTTTATTCATTATAAAATTTTTAAAAGTTATTGTGTTATGAGCCTTATATTTCATATTTTAATTCTTTGAAAATCAATTATTTTAAAATGAAATACGTACAAAAATTATTATGGTATTTTTTATTTAAATATTTAGATGCTTATTTTATATTTCATAATCAGTTTTTTGAAACTACACCATTTATGTTACATTTAAATAAATTTATAATTCATTACATCATCCGGTTGAACCTACTTGGCAAAGTTTTTTTATGAAGGGACGACTCTAATTCATTTTTCTAGTGAAATTGTTCGATTAAGGTTTTATGAAATTGAGGGCTTGATTGATGGAGTATTCCTTTAAAGGCCTTGATCGATGGTGTATTCATGTGGGTTTGTTCTATGTTGTTTGTGGGTTTCGCCTTTAATAATTCAGAGACTATCAATATGAACCTATATGTATGGGATGTTGCTAATCCGTGTGCAATTGCTCTTGAGCTATGTGAGGTTGTCCCATGGAGTGGTTTCAGTTATATGTGGTCTATGTCTTTGTTATATTAGATGCTTAAATTAGTTCATAAATTTTTTAACTAATCTTTTTGCGGTTTCAGTTGAGCTTTACTGGTTGTCTTTCACGGCATAAATGCAATGTCGTCTTTAAAGATTAGTTAAATTTTAATTAAATACACTGTCGTCTTTACACCGATGTCGCTCACCCATGTCTTGTAGTTTAGTTCTCATAAAACTTTCGCGCGGTCATTTGGTTGTATGTATGAGTATGCGATGAATTGAAATGACTGAAAAATATGGGGCTAGTTACATTTGAGTTTGGAAAAAGAGTTGAGCCAAGGCATTCTAGTTTGTTAGATTTCAGTTATTTAATTTATCATGCTAGTTGTGAGATTTCAGATGTTTATTTTATGTTATCTTGTTTGTTGCGGGCTTTCAACCGTGGTTATTATCACTTTTGTGCCATGTGAATAAATGATTGGGGAGTTGTGTATTGTTTTCTTGGTTAATTTATGTTTTGACGAGTTCAAATTATTTTCATGCTAGTGGTGGTTATGGGTAAGTCAAAAAAAATCAGCTCGTATAAAGATATGAAGTTAATCTTTTTGCAATCTTTGCTTAAAAAAGGTGAAATTGAAAAATAGGTCAGCACCCATTTAATAAAGAAGAATGCCATGACATTATCTAAAGAAGAATCGAATGAATATAATAGAATGCAACTGAAAAATAAATAGGATCAGTTAAAAAATGATTGAAAAATATGAAAAAAATTAAAGCAATGATCATCAGACTTAGGTTGGGATCCGATAAAGTAAACCATTGATGCTTCGAAAGAAATGTGGGTTGAGAGATTGGCGGTAAAAAATAGCAAAAATTTAGAGCTTTCTATCTTTTTGAAGTCATCAACATATTAACTATCAATTAATTTGTAGGTTGTTCCAACTGCTAAGAAGATCAAGTTTGGTGGCAATGAAGCTAGGCTTAAAGAAAAGTTGGACATAATGTTCGGTTGAATCATGGATGCATGCATAGACACCAAACAAGAGAGTGCACACTAACACAGCTGGGCATGTAGATATTGAGCAAACAACAAACTCAAGTGATAGGTCCAATTCTAACCTCAAAAGCTGGATCTACCCGTTGTTCCAAATGTCCTAGAATTGCAACAACAACAACAACAACAACAAAGCCTTAATCCCACTACGTGGGGTCGGCTACATGAATCATTTTTCTCCATTGCGTCATATTTAGTGTCATATTTTCATTTAGTTCTAGTAAATTAAGATCATTTTTAATACAATAAGCCCAAGTCTTCCTAGGTCTACCTCTGCCTTTCTTAACACAAGTTGAATTTAAAACATGTACACTCCCTTAATTGGGATCATCAGATGGTCGACGTTTAATGTGACCAAACCATCTAAGACGACTTTCTCTAATTTTATCCGTATCATCCTACCTCTGCCTTTCTTAACACAAGTCGAATCTAAAACATCTACTCTCCTAATCAGATCATCAGCTACCTCTGTCTTTCTTAACACAAGTCGAATCTAGAACATCTACTCTCCTAATCGGATCATCTAATGGTCGCGTACAATGACACAAGCCAAATCTAAAACATCTACTCTCCTAATCGGATCATCTAATGGTCGACGTTTAATAAATAAGGCGAATCTAAAACATCTACTCTCCTAATCGGATCATCAGATGGTCGACGTTTAATGTGACTAAACCATCTAAGACGACTTTCTCTAATTTTGTTCGTCACAGGAGCTACACCAACCCTATCACAAATATATTCATTTCTCTAAAACCTCTACTCTCCTAATCGGATCATCAGATGGTCGACGTTTAATGTGACCAAACCATCTGACATCTACTCTCCTAATCGGATCATCTAATGGTCGACGTTTAATATGACCAAACCATCTAAACTTAACACAAGTTGAATCTAAAACATCTACTCTCCTAATCGGATCATCAGAACGTTTAATGTGACCAAACCATCTAAGAATTTATCTAATTTTGTCCGTCACAGGAGCTACACCAACCCTATCACGAATATATTCATTTCGCTTGGATCATCAGATGGTCGACGTTTAATGTGACCAAACCATCTAAGACGACTTTCTTTAATTTTTTCCGTCACAGGAGCTACACCAACCCTATCACGGATATATTCATTTCGCATTTTGTCTCTAAGTTTGCAGAAGCTACACCAACCCTATCACGAATATATTCATTTCGCATTTTGTCTCTAAGTGTAAAGCCACCCCACCTCTCCAACCCTATCACGGATATATTCATTTCGCATTTTGTCTCTAAGTGTAAAGCCACTCATCCAAACCCTATCACGAATATATTCATTCTGCATTTTGTCTCTAAGTGTAAAGCCACTCATCCACCTAATCATTCTCATCTCGGCAACACTTAACTTATTATTATGCTTCTCTTTTAAAGGCCAACATTCAGCGCCATAGAGCATTGCAGGTCTCACCACCGTCTTATAAAATTTTCCTTTCAGTCTTAGCGGTACTTTTCTATCACACAAAAGGCCCGAAGCATTCCTCCACTTCAACCAACCAACTTGAATTCTACTATTAACATCCCCATCTATATCACCATCGCTTTGGACAACGGACCCAAGATATCTAAATCGTTCACACCTTTTAATAATTTGATCACCCAAAGTCACACTTCTGTCACTAGAGCTATTACTACTAAAATTACATTCCATGTATTCAGTTTTAGTTCTACTTAAACGAAGGCCTTTAGACTCCAATGTAGACCTCCATAATTCAAGTTTTTCCTGGGCTTTTTCTCTCGTTTTATCCACGAGAAGAATATCATCAGCAAAAAGCATACACCAAGGTACATCCTCTTGTAGATGTCCAGTAAGACCATCCATAACTAAAGCAAAAAGATATGGGCTTAAAGTCGATCCCTGATGTAAACCAACAGAAATAGGAAAATATTTTGTCAATCCTCCTTCAGTTTGAACACAAGTAACAGCTCAGTAACAGCTCTAGTATACATATCTTTAATGACTTGAATATAAGTCATATCAACACATTTATCCTCGAGAACTCTATCTTGGAACCTTATCGTAAGTTTTTTCTAAATCAATAAAAATCAAATGTAGATTCTCCTTATTATATCGAACCTTATCGTAAGCTTTTTCTAAATCAATAAAAATCAAATGTAGATTCTCCTTATTATCTATGACTTGAATATAAGTCATATCAACACATTTCTTCTCGAGAACTCTCCAAAGGATATCTCTTAAGTTCTAAATCAATAAAAATCAAATGTAGATTCTCCTTATTATCTCTTTTATTATCTCTGAATTATTATCTCTGATCGTCCTCCATCAAAGCTCTCAATAAATGTATAGCTTCCATAGTAGACCTGCCAGGCATAAATCCAAATTGATTATGAAAAATTTTCGTGATGCATCTTAACCTATGTTCAAAACACTTAACTCATAATCATGTCCTAGAATTGTGAAGAAAAAAAAAATGGTGTGGTTTTCATAACATGCCAAATTTTGTAATTAGTTAATTCATGTACTTGTCAGCGATAAAAAGTTTGAGTTGTGGTGAGTCGCCCGTAGGAAGCTGTCGATCGTCGGAATCGAAATCTCGTCACCCGCTTCGGAAGGACGTTTTAATTTACATAGAGATTTAAGTTTACAAAAATATGAAATCAAACTGACCTCATAATTTTCACAGTTTAAATGAAAGAACACTCTACCTCAAACTCAATATCTATCCCGAGGGATAAACACAAGACTTGAGAATGAGACTCGATCAAATAAACTAAGAAATATATGACGTACGTTTGGTCTACGAAATAGTTTTATTTGCCGATAAACCCCTATTTAATATGAAAAATTAAATAGAGTCTATTTTAAGTTGGATTCGAAAAAGCATCCTATATGGGTAAGCCCCTATAGTTAATTACATCTTAAATGACCGAAGTCACTTAAAAACTCTCGATAAAAATAAAGAAAACTTATCTTCACGGACTTCAAAAGAATGAGAGTTTTCAACAGAATCGAACAAAAAGGTGTGAAAGGGGAATGACTCAAATTTGGAACATTTATTAAAGAATCCAAAGGAAGAAGAACTAGGGGATGACACAGATCTAGAGGAGATCCTCGGTGACTTCTCAGTCTAGCCTATGATTTGACTTCAGTTTCAAGCAGAAATATTCAAGTGTTTTATCCTGCTAATTTTATCTATTTAGAGCTTATATTTGTGTGAAACGTTCACACAAATAGTCTGGAAGATGTGAAGATTTAAATCGTAACGAACGACAACCTCAAAATCCTAAAACGAGTTAGGGCTTAGATCGTACAACAGAACTATACAAATGCCTAAAGAAAATGTTGAGGATTTATTTTGCGCTAGGCGAACAACCTTGAAATCCTATGGATTGTTGTGTTAATTTCTAGAAAAGGAATGATTTAGTTGGGGAAGACATGTTCTGCTGTTGATGATGATCGTGTTGCCCATAATGCTAGCTCCAAGCTCCTTGTCGTGCCGAGTTTAAGTTTTCTAGGATGTCAGGTTATAATGTCAAATCCAGCGGCCCTATGATTGTAGTTTTTCAGATATTTTATAGATAACATGTTCAAGTTGTACAGTGTATAGCATAACAGTAGAGTATGTAGCACAGGTCAAGCAGTAGAGTATGCAGTAAAAAAAATAGTACAACATGCGGTGTAAAAAAAAGTAAAATGTACAGCAGGAAAGTGATTATAAGAGAATAACATGTTGTAAACATAAAACAAACCTGTATACCTGGGAGAACCGTTGTTCCTTAGATGTAATTGATGCAACAAGTACAAGCAACAGAACTTGAGGAAGCAGACTGAAATGCTTTATATAAACGAAAATAAAGAAACGTCACCCAGAAAATACAAAAAAGAACGGAAAATGACTCGTATGAGGAAATTGACAAAGCGATAAATCGATGAAAATCGATGAAAACCATAGAAAACACGGGAAAATCTAGAAAGAGGACCACGAGTGTTTTGTCCAAAGGTTTGGATAAAACATATGAAAAAGTCCGAAGAGAGGGGACCACAAGTACTCATGTAGGGCTAGGCTCAACTATGTATTAGTATTCGAGGGTCGTCGAAGGCTACTCGTTCATCCGGATGTATAAAACCCGTCACTCAACTAGAAGGGTGTCCTATCGAACCTAACTCAGGAGAATACGCCTTAGCCTAAATAGGTGATCAACAAGTGGACAACCGATGTTTAAAATGTATTTAAAATTTATATTTTCAGCATGCACATAGGTTTCAAAAATGCAAAAAGTGGGTTGTATCAATTTTATTTGTAGCAAAAAATATATTTTGTTTTGGAAAAAGGTGCATCTATTCTTATCATATTTCTTTTTATCAATTTTGAAAAGTACTTGTCCACAGTCGATCGAGTTGTCGGGCATAAGACTACCAACAACCTAAGAAGGTTCGGGTTAACTCCCACAAGTATTGTGCCGGTGAATGATACTGTCATCCTACAGCTCACCGGTTCCTGAATCGGACCCTGATGGGTTCCTGAATCGGATCCCGATGTCATAGGATGACATATCAAACTGTTGTATCACTGGTGTGTCTTTGTCATCACCGCCCTAAGCCCCAAAACAAAACCGACCTACTTGCGACCTTGTTTGATGATTTTACGTATAGCAAAAGGCTATACGTTGACACTTATGTATCAGACATAAGCATCAAAAACCGAACCAAGAAGCAAGAAAAAAAACAGAAATGGAATGAGAGAGAGGGAGAAATTGATCCACCTAAAACACCGAAAAGACAGAGGATAAATCAGTTCTCAATTCTCAAAACTCATGACGAAAAGACTTGAAAAGTAGGGCCAAGGTCCTTGAATCAATCCAAAAGGATGTCATTTTCTCGCTTTATTAGAATTGGATCAACCCAAGGAGGGTGTCCTCTCCAAATCCTATTTCGAACGAGTCGAAACGGGCCCGAACCGACACGACGATCACCCACAAATGACCTTCCCGACATCAGTGTCTAACCTCCAAAAAAAATCTTCCATAGACTCAATTTGACTCAATTGAATACTCTCCCAAATTGGACTTGAAAATCTTCCAGATTCCATGAATTGAACAAAAGGAAAGTGACCCTGGGAAGACTACCATCAGCATTTCCAAACCCATATCAAAATTAAGATTTCCCAACTCCCCAAATTAATCAACAGCTTCATATATCAAATAAATATAGAGTCTTTCAATAAAGCCACATAAATGCTCACGGTCGAGGTCAATAGAGAGAAGGAAGCAGNCAGTTACCGAAGCACGGGGGAGATCGACGAAGAAGCCACTGATCGCAGGAGATTTAAATATAAGGTTTCCCATCACCTATTAATTGAAGGAAACTTTTCAAGAAGTTGGCCATGTTTTTATACCTAAAGTGCGTTAGTGAATACNCATCGCAAGATAGTTGAAGGCCCCCAGACAAAGCGCAAGGCCAATCATACGTGCCCCCTATGAAGGTCCCCCATTAATAGTTCCACCCACCGTCGCGAGGATTAGAGGAGACAAACGAAGACCCCATACTCTGATCGTTTGTATGCCAAGATTCCCGAGAAAATCCCGGAGTCTCTCGAGAAACCCCATTGAGGGTATCCATGGTGGAAATAGTGGACGCCATTCTAGATAAAGAATTCCTTAGGAAGGCGAATCCAATGAGGTTGAAGCTTTCCTTTTGGATAGCCGAAAGTGTTGCTAGTATCAAAGATATCACGGGCATGACACAGAAGAATGCAGATATTTGCGAAGCATGATTGAGGAATAGATTAAGGAGAGGAAGTTGAAAGAATTTGTCGCCCCTTGAGCCGCGACCCAAAGGGAGGGCAAAATTCCCATTGGAGGAATGACCGATGGGCCCATCCGATCCAACGCCATCCACATCGCTGAAAATGTGCCCTCCATCGTTGGAGGAAGCGAACCACCCAAGAGAGCAAACCAGAAGAGACAACAAATGGAGGAACTCTTCGCCGCAACCTTTGCCCAGAAACCCAAGGGTCATCTGCTTATTTACTTTACCGATGAGGATCTTCCTCTAAAAGAAACCTATATAATGACACCATTGTAATAACAACAATAATAAACAATTATCAAGTAGGAAGCGTTCTTTTTGATTGAGGGAGCTCTTTGAATGTATTATTCAAGTAGCTATTTGACAATCTGAGCCTCATTGTCGATCAAATGACTGTGCCGACCAGTCCCCTGTATGGATTCTCGGGTGAAAGGAAAGAAGCGCTGGGAGTGATCGGGCTCCCACTATGTTGGGGAGAAAACGAGAAACAATTTATGCTCACGAAAGATTTCCTCATGGTGGATTCACCCTCAACCTATAACATTATATTCGGTCGACCGTTACTGAATAATTTCAGAGCGGCGGTCTCTACTTATCACGTCACTATCAAGTTTACATGAGATGGAGAAATTATTACGGTCGCAAGGCCGATCACACTCCCCCGCAATGAAGGTCCCCACAGTAACAGTTACACTCATCGTCCAAGGATCAGAGGAGACAAACAAAGGCCCCATACTCCCGATCGTCGCAATACCATGAATCCTAAGGAAATCTTGGAGCCCTATGGAAACCCCATTGAGGGTATTTATGGCCGAAATAGTGGACATCATCCAGAACTTTCCTTTTTGATAACCAGAAGTATTTCAAGTATCACAGAAATCGTGAGCATGACACAGAAGAATGCAGACACTTGCGAAGCATGTTTGCAGAACTGAAAAATGAAAGGAAGTTGAAAGAATTTGTCGCCCCTCGAGTCGCGACCCAAAGGAACGGAAAAACTCTCTTAGGAGGAACGACCGACAGGCCCATCCAAACCAACGCCATCCACACTGCGGGATATGTGCTCGAAATCTTTAGAGGAAGTGAACAACTCATGAGAGCAAATCAGAAGAGTCAACAAACGATCAACTCTGTGCAACAACCTTTATCCTGAAACCCAGGGCCATTCACCTATTTGCTTTTCCGATGAGGATCTCCCTTTAAACGGAAACTCATATAACGACACCATTGTAATAACGACGATAATCAATAATTATCAAAGAGGAAGCGTTCTCGTTGAAATAAGGAGTTCTATGAATGTATTTTTGAAGCAGGTATTCAACAAACTTAGTCTAACTGTAGATCAGATGGTTCCATTGGCCGGTACGCTGCATGGATTCTCGAGCAAAGGGAAAGAAACATTGGGAGTGGTATGGAATTCGATAGGTTGGGTAGAAAATGAGAAACAATTTACGCTCACGGAAGATTTCTCTTGGTGGATTCACCCCCAACTTATAATTCTATTTTCGACCGACCGGTGCTGAATAATTTCAGAGCGGTGGTCTCTACTTACCATGTCGCTGTCAAGTTTCATTGAGATGGAGAAATTATTACGGTCAGGGGTGACATGAAGCGGTCTCGGGTCTGCTACTTGCAAGCCATAAGCAACGTGGAACACGATCCTTTGGACGTTCAAAATGTAAGGAAAGGTGGCCTCGAGATCAACGAGAGCACCGGTGAGGTTCCAGGGGACGAAGGCGAACCAGTTAGATGTTTTCTGATAAATGAAGCTTTTGATGTAGGTCATAGTGAGTTGCCCAAACTATTCGAGAAAATCGATATGTTTTCGCATGGACGATCGTTGAGATGCAGTGAGTATCGATTCGATGCCGGCTACAGATTGAACGTCGACCCATCAAGCAGAAGATTAGAAGCTCGGCCATGACGTTGGCTGGACCCATTCGAGAGGAATTACAAAAACTAGAGGCGAGGTTCATTCGGGAAGTACAATATTCCACTCGAGTCTCCAATGTAGAGATGGTGCAGAAGACCAACGAAAAAGGCAGGATGTGTGTGTACTTCACCAAACTGAACTAGGATACTTACCCTCTACCAAGGATTGATGCTTTGGTAGATTCAACGGTTGGATATTCAATCCTAGGTTTTCTTGACATATTCTCCGGGTACCTTCAGATTAAAAAATACTTAGCTGACGTGGAAAAGACCACTTTTATTTTTTGTAGGGGAATTTTTTGTTACAATGTAATGTCGTTTGGGCTTAAAAATGCTTGGGCGACTTACCAACGTCTCATGGATGTAACTTTTGTTAATTATAAAGGAAGGAACATTGATGTGTATGTCGATGATGTATTGGTTAAGAGTTGGTTGGTCAAACAACACATTGTGATATAAAATAAACCTTTCTAATACTTAAAAGGTTTAACACAAAACTAAACCCCACTGTAGTGGACCTTTGGAGCCACGACAGACGAATTCCTTGTTTATTTTCTTACTCCTAATGGCATAAGGCTAATCAAGAATAGATTCAAGCATTACTCGATATGTCCTCCCCTAATACACCAAGGACATCCAAAAACTAACCGGTCAGATCGCGAGTTTGAGCAGGTTCATCTCCAAGTTAGGTGGTATTTGCGCCCCATTCTACAAAGTACTCGGGAGAACGAAATGCTTTGAATGGACACCATAATGTGAGGAGGCCTTCAGGAACCTCAAATAGTTCCTCGCCTCTCCCTCTCTCCTTCAGAGCTCGAAATCGAAGGAAAAACTTTACCTTTACCTCAGGTTCGACTCCAAAGCAATTAGTTTGGTCTTGGTCAGAGAAAAACTCGGAAAGCAGCACCCAGTTACTATACTAGTCAGGTTCTCAAAGGCGTCGAACTCCAGTATTCCATAATGGAGAAATTGACCTTCGCCTTTGTCATTTTAGCGCGGGGCTCTGACTATATACGTACAAGTTATCACAGATCACCAATTAAAATATGTTCTCATTATTCCAGAGCATTTCAGTTGACTATTCAAATGGGTTGTGGAACTCAGTGAGTTTGACTATTCAAATGGGCCGTGCTGGACTTCGAGTTTTTTTGTGCAGTCTAGCAAGAGAAAACGTACTACTTAATTGAGGTAAATTTTTCATTGACTAACAACTAAGCGTGATATGATTGCAGGACTTCGCCTAGCCTCGGAGATGGGAGTCCTCCACATAATGGTAAAAGCCGATTCACAATATATAGTGAACTAGATCAACGGGGAATTTGAAACCAAGGACGAGACTACGACGAAGTGCCGAGGGAAGTTGAAGACGGAGATTAGTCGGTATGCTAGCTTCAAAATCGAACATGTCTGAAAAGAGGAAAATCAGGTTGCCGACCTTCTATCCTAGAGCCTTCATCTAGGAGGACTACCTAGAATACTCGGTCGACCCTTGATCGAAGACCCACTAGCAATGGAGATTCATTAGGAGAAGAAAAGCTGGATGAGATCATACATCCGGTACCTAAGCACGGGGGAGATCGACGAAGAAGCCACTGATCGCAGGAGATTTAAATATAAGGTTTCCCAATACCTACTAATCGAAGGAAAACTTTTCAGGAAGTTGGCCATGTTCTTATACCTAAAGTGCGTTAGTGAAGATGAGGTTGAAGGCATACTCCGAGAAGTTCATGGCGGGGAGTGTGGAAGCAATTGGGGGAAGATGCTAGCTCATCAAATTTAGCAACAAGGTTACTTCTGGCCGAAGTTGCTCAAAGACGCTGAAGAAATTCTCAAAGGTATTAACAATGTCAGAAATACAAACCATTACGCCATCAACCGGCCCAAAAACTTCACTAAATCGTCAGTTGTTGGTCGTTCGCCATGTGGGCCTCAACATCCTAGGACCCCGTCGAGAGGACATTGAAAGTTTTTACTGTTGCCTTTGATTATTACTCAAAGTGGGTAGAAGCAAAGCTTTTAGTACACATAACGACGGAGGTAGTTCGAAAATTAATTTGGACTGTCCTGATCTGCTGATACGGATTTGCTCTTGTCATAGTTACAAATATTAGAACCCAATTTGTCGACAAAGGAGTTCAAGATTATTGTTAAGTGTCAGAGGATCAACCTCAAATTTGCTTTCGTACATCTCTCTTGAACTAACGAACAGGGGGAGGTTGTAAACAAAATCATGCTAAATTTGCTAACGAAAATGTTAGGAGCAACGGGAAAATGGGCAGACCTGATCCCTTTAATACTCTAGGCAATCTGAACAATATCGTCCACGTTCACCGGACATACCCCCTTTATGCTTCCCACAGAATGGAAGCCATGTTACTGGTCAAATACAATAATTGCAGCCAAAGAGCTCCCTCTGCCTCAACATTCGACGAGGAGGATCTAGGAGCGTGGCTTGAGGAGAACGACGGAGTTAGGCTCGTTGTAAATCTGGCTAAGGAGAATCGAGCCAACACAACCCTCTAAAAAGAAGAGTTTAAGCATAAGATAACCAAATATTTTAACAAACACGTACGAAAAGAGAAATTTGTTCAAGGGGACCTGGTGCTAAAGAAGGCCGGCCTCGCCGCCGGGGGCAGACTATCGGGAAGATGGATTAACCTTGGAATGATCCCTACATCATCCACCAAAGGGCTATATCGGAGCATAAAATATGAAGGCATTCTCATAAAACGATGTCCCTCAAACTTGGAGTGGTAACGATCTAAAGAAAATTTTTCCTTAAAGCTATCCCTGATTGTAAATGAAACACTGTCATGATCATTTTGTATAACCCTTCTTATCTTTTAAAAACTCAATATAATAAAGGCGGTTTTTACATTCATAACATCTAAAAGTTTGATATTTCACATATTTAATATCGCTAATAGTATTTTTTTCTGATTGTTTTTACGCTCAGGGAAGTGATGTTGTTACACTCGGGGAATTGGCGTAGTTACACTCAAGGAATTGATGTAGTCTCTCTTGGAAAAGAAGATCCGCGAGTGGCTAAAACTTATCAATCCATGCAAAGATCGTTAAGTGGCCTATGGGATGTATCGGCACCCGACAACGGCAAGCTCCGTGAGGGTTTCACGAACGATCGTCCTGTGCCCTATTTTAAGCATTTACACCTGATAGTGACAAGTTCCGCGAGGGGTTTCCAACAATCGAGAGAGGCCTATGGGACATATTACATCCGAGAACGAAAGCTCCATGAGGGGTGTGCAAACGATTGTCTTGCGCTCTATTTTAATCGTTAACACTTGGTAGCGACAAGCTCCACGAGGGGTGTCCAACAATCGCAAGAGACCTATGGGACATATTGACACCCAATAGCGATAAGCTCCGCAAGATGTATCTAACGATTGCGAGAGACCTATGAGACGTATCGGCAACCGACTTCGCAGGGGTGCTCGAACAATCGTCCTGCGCCTAATTTACAAAGTTAGTACTCGACAGCGACAAGCTCCGCGAGGGGAGTATCGATCGCGAGAGGCCTATGGGACGTATCGACATCGATCAGTCATAAGCTTTGCGAGGGGTGCATGAACGATTGCTCAGTGCCCAATTTACAAAGTTAACACCCGACAAGAACGAGCTCTTTGAGGGATGTCTAACTATCTCGAAAGACATATGGGACTTATCGTCACCCGACAGTGACATGCTCTGCGAGGGTTGCACGAACTATTGTCTTGCGATGCATATCCACTCACTTGACAAAAAATCACGACAAGCGGGAACATACCCACAAAGTAGAACAATTCTCAAGTGCAAGAAAGAAAACTCGAAGCACTAATCTCTTGCATTATAAAGTATGTTTACAACATGTGTAAACATCAAAACGAAAGAAAATTAAAAGGAGAGCGCTAGTCAGCTTCATAAATTAGAAGATTCCCATCACCCACTTGCCCAGTTTCTTCAGCTCTCCCGTCGCCATTTGGCTTCCCATTCGATGACTTATGTTCTCTGCCCTCCCAATCTATTAGCAACTTATTGAACTCCTCTATGTCACGCCACTTCCTGAGCGTCAGATGATGCACATAGCCCTCCGGTCATGGTCTTGCCGCTGTCAGGTCAAAGCATACGCTATCACGTCCGGATCGAGGTGTTGACATAATGAGAGATGCTGATCCTCGATCAACGCCTTATGATTTTTAAGATTATCCGAAAGTGTCTTCACTTTCTTCACCTCACTTTTCACCGGAACGGTGCCAATCCCTCGACCATTAGTGCAAGAGTCCATAAAAAATTTTGCTTTCCAACCCTTTTATCTTATTCTTAATACCCACCAGATCGAACTTGGAACCGGCTGGAAACTGAACATAGCAGTTCTGGCTGATTCAGAAGGAGAAGAGATAGTTGAACAATTCGAGCGACCAAGGGATCTTCACCCTTCGACAAAAGAGGATGAAAATCATTATGGAAGCTGTGGAGTTGGGAAGAACATGGGCAGGAATAACCCCATATTGTCCGAAAATTGATCAAATTTTCTTAAAAAGCGGTAGGAGAATGCCCATTTTAAACAAATTTTTATAGAAAATCAAATCCGGAGAGAAATGGCTCGTCGCAAACGACCGACCGAAGCTGGATAGTAGGTCGGAAACGTAAAGGCTCTGGATCTCACTTCACTTATGCTGTAGAGAGAATCGAGATTTCTGAGGCTGAAATTGACCTAAATGATTCTTGGGAGTATTTGCGCGCCATACGATCCATAACAACACATAACAGAGGGGAGAAGAAGAAGAATAAGTTAGAGTAAAGTGACACAA
>JXCR01070705.1:190777-251381 GCA_002079205.1 Phalaenopsis hybrid cultivar | reverse complement strand
GGGGGGATTATGGGAATGATGTGTATATTAATCCAACTGCTGGTATTTTGGATTGGTTTTGGGGTTTTGTTGTAGATCTTGTAGCATTGCTTAACTCTCTCATGTTTGACTGTCGAGATGATCCGGTGGTGCTTGCTTCATGGGAGCCTAGGAGTACAAATTCAGACCAGTATGATGCTTTTGTTTGTAAGCTCTTAAAATTTTCTTTGTTTGTTTAAATAAATGTTAAATACTCTTCTTATCTGAAGATTCTTATGCAGAATTTTTTTAACATGAAAAGATGAAAAACCCTAATTAATTGCTTGATTGGAAATATAATAATACAATATGCTACAATTTTAGGAAAAGGTTGTGTTCGATCAATAGCATGTATGTCATCTGGTTAAATACAATGTTTTTTATGCTGCATAAGGTACAAGCAATGATAAGCTGCCCTCTATATTAAATGGACTGCAATAGATTCTGCTATTTCATCAGCTTACNTAGACGTGTAAAATCTGATAGATTATTAATAGAGGATGACAGTAAATAATAGTTTTAGTTGAGGACATTGGATCTTGTGCTGGATAATTACTAGAGATGGTGATGGAATGTCCGATCGAATTTAGGAAAATAATGGCTTTACTAGATNAAAAAACTAAAATTTATAATTTAATTTATTATATTTTAATAAATTATTATTTTAAATTAGCCATCAATTTAATTCAAATAAATAAATTTGAATAACTTTTCAACAAATTATTTTAAACTTCAAAAAAAAAAAAATATGTTGAACAAGTCTAACCCCCGGATAAGTCTTCTTCCCTTTCTGGCACCAGTATAATAAGCCCTCCCGGGGTCAGCAACACGAGAGACAGGGAAAGGGGGCNTATATATATATATATATATAAGAAATTCATTTTTTTAATAATATTTTATTCAAAATCATCAATTTACGCAGAATTCAACCCGATTCAAAATCCTATGAAGGTATATGTCCTTTCTGGCTAAAATCAACATTTCAGACGCATTGACGCAGTTCGTTTCGTCATCTGGGGTCACCTAGACAATTTCGTCGAATATCGTACCAATTTAACTTAAATTCGCACATGTTGTGGCAAAAAAAGTTATTTTGGTCCAATGAGAGCCGTTTAACGAGCGAATCATTGACCGATCTTCACATAAGCGACAATCAAAGTCAAGTAAATTGTTCACGATAGAAAGTCAAACGTCACACATGTCGTAGGGTCCTCTTATGATTTTCAAATCCCTATGGGAACTCAACAAGAGCTTCAACATGCCGGCTTTTAATCGATTTAACTGGACGTCAAGGATTAGAAACTATCTATATAAAACTTCAAGGAGCGAAAAAATGGTTCGAATTTCTAAATATTGTAGATCCCAATATAGTCCTCTAGGAGAGTCAAAATAGAAAAATCCTAAGGCTAGATCCCAGGGTATCTAAGGAAAGAGAAAGGACGACTCAAAAATGAGGTCAACAGAGCAACACTTGTTGAGCACCATTCCATATTGAATCTCTTAAGAACTCTTTCAATATATATTTTCTGAGACATCCCTAACAATTCTTGTGATCTATCACAAAATATTTCACATCCAATCACATAGAATGTCTCACTCATATCTTTCATTTCAAAGTTCTTAGAGAGAAAATTCTTGGTTTATTTAATAAGCCAAGATTATTAGTAATCAGCTAGATGTTATCAACATACAAAATGAGAAATATGATCTTGCTCCTACTGATCTTTAAATATATACATCGATCAACAGTATTTTTTTTTAATTCAAAGGATGTGATGATATCATTAAACTTAAGATATCATTGTCGGAAAGCTTGCTTAAGTATGTATATTGATTTCTTAAGTTTACACATCATGTATTCCTTTCATTCAACCAAATTTCCTTCTAGTTGACTCGTGTAGACATCTTCATCTAAATTCTCATTCAGAAAGACAATTTTCAGATCTATTTGTTGTAACTCCAAATTAAACTGAGCTACTAGTGCCATGATAATTCTAAATGAATCTTTCTGAGTGAAACCTTTGACAACAAGTCTGGTTTTATATCGTTCAATATTGTCATTCGAGTCACACATACTCTTAAAAACCCATTTACACCCGACTCTTTTACAACCTTCAGGTAATTCAACGACATCCCAGACTTTGTTGTGATCCATCGATTTCAACTCATCTTTCATTGCATCTAACCATTTAAAATAATTTTCACTTTTTATGGTTTGTGGAAATGAAACAGGATTTTCATTAACTCCCAAGCCAAATTCATATTCATTCAAATGAATCACATAATCATTAGAGATAGAAGACCGTCTTTGTCGTTGAAACCTTCTAGGTGCTACTTCATGTGGTTCATCTAATGTAGGTTCATTAGTGATAGTTTCATTGTGGGATGTTTGATCATTTATTTGTTGTTTCTGTAAGTTGTCAAACTGTTTAACAACTGTAGGAATAACAACCTGAGAAGAAATTTTAGGTAAAGTAACTTGAACCTTAATTTCTTGGATCTTCATCTTACATGGTTCCAAACCCCAAATAACTTCATCATTTTCAATGAACTTAGCATTTCCCGCTTCAATAATTCTTGTACTATGGCTAGGACAATAAAATCTATACCAATTAGAATTTTCTGGATAACCAGTGAAGAAATCACTGATTGTTCTTGAGTCTAATTTTTTTTCATGTGGATTATATATCCTTATTTCTGTTGGACAACCCCAAACATGGAGGTGTCTTAAACTAAGTTTCCTTCTTGTCCACAGTTCAAAAGAAGTTTTTGGAACTGTCTTACTAGGAATCCTGTTTAACAAATATGCAACAGTCTTTAAGGCATGCATCCACAATGATGAGGTAAAGAAATATTACTCGTCATACTCTTAATAATTTCCATTAGAGTACGGTTTTGCCTTTTTGCAACATCATTTTGTTGTGGTGTTTGAGGCATAGTGTATTGCGCACATATGTCATTAGTTTAAAGGAACTTAACAAATGAACCTGAACATTGTTCATATTTATTGTAACTTCCATAATATTCATGGCCTCTATCAGACTTGATGATTTTCGCTTTTCTATCTAACTGTCTCTCAACCTCAGTTATATACACCTTTAAGACATTTATAGATTGAGATTTTGATGTAATAAGTAGATATACCCATAACATGAAAAGTCATCAATAAAAGTGATAAAATATTTCTCTCCGCTAAAAGATGAAACAACAAAAGGTCCACAAATATCAGTGTGTATAATTTCAAGGAGCTGTGTGCTTCTTGTGGCGGCTTTCTTAAGTGTGTGATTTGTGTGTTTTCTTTAATACAATTCACACATCTGTCAAAATCAATAAAACTCAATTCATTAAGGATTTAATTCTTTACTAATCTTTCAAATCTTTCTTTGGATATATGACCCAAAAAAGCCAAACTTTCATTCATAAAACCACGTTTAGTATTAATATTATGATGCGAAGTCATCAGATTCTCACCAAAGGTTATCAAGTTTAAATTTATATAGGTCATCACAAATAATTTCATAACCTATGAGATAATTGTTTTTAAACAAACTGAAACAACCATTTTCAAATTTAAAGGAGTATCCAATAGAATCAAGTTTAGGCAATTAAATCAAATTACAAGAAATAGAAGGAACACAAAGTGTTTGAAAAAGGTCTAAATGATATCCAATATCTAAAATCAACCGATAAGTTCTAATAGCTTCAACTGGTGCCTTGACTCGGTTTCACATGAAGACAAACTTTTCATTTGGGTTGTAAGGAATCCCTGCATCATATTAGAAACATGAGTGACACAACTAGAATCAATTCACCAAGTATTATAAGGAACTTATACCAAATTTGATTTGAAACATATAGAAACACAAGATTTACATTTCTTTTCGAACTAGTCTTTACGCTTTTGACACTCATTTTGATAGTGTCCAGACTTTCTACAAAAGTGATACTTAATTCATTTATGTTACTCTTTGTGAATTAGGGCAAACGACACTTTAATCTTTAGTGGTCATTATTTGCCCTCTCCATTCTTCTGTCCAGGTTTCTTTACAACTCTTCTTTGTTGACCCATGTGATTAATTGAGTGATTTGCATCTTTCTTAAGTCTTGCTTCCTCTTGAATGAGCATATACTGTAGTTCATTTACATTCCACTTATCTTTCATAGTGTTGTAGTTCATGTGAAATTGATCATACTTAAGAGGCAAGGAGTTAAAGATAAATTGTACAAGGAAATTTTCATTCACTTCCATTCTCAGGGTCTTAATTCTTGCTGCTATATTCGTCATTTCAATGACATGCTTATGCATAATACGAGAACTGTCAAATTTCATGTTGGTTAACGTACTCAATAGTGTCCCAGCAGGAGACTTATCATCAGAGTCAGACTGAGAATAATTCTCAGCAAATTTCATAAATTTCTTAGCACATTTAGTGTTAGAAAATGTACACTTTATGTTGTTTGCTACAGTCATTCGCATAAACATTAAGCTCAGTCTGTTTGATTTTTCTCAAGCTTTATAGAAAGATATTTGCTCAGCATTGCTAGAATCAGTAAGGGGTTTTCTTTTCAAGATCTAGAACAATAAGGTGAAATTTGATTTGCTCACGCCATTTAGAGAAATTAAACCCATTGAAAGTTTGAATAGATGTAGCTTGCGAATGAAGAGAAACAAGAGTAATTACTGCAAATAAATAAAACATGCTCGTATATTAATGCTTTGAACATTAAACTTACATAGATATTCATATAAAATCAAATTAAAATAATAATTATAATAATAATAGTGTATTGAAATTTCCTTTGGGTGATATAACAATACACGATAATAAACATAATTAATGCTTGACTTAAATTTAATATAATTGGTAATTATTTATACTCAAATTAGATATGTCTATTATCTTTAGATATATAAACATATTTTAACTAAGTATATAAATAGACTACAATTATATTAAAAAATTATAAAACAAATGATCAACCTTTGGACGATTCATAAATATTTTATAATCAATGAATTTTAATATTTTCGTAATAAAAAGTTAAATTATTTCATAACAAGCATCACATACTCGTGAGTAATTGAATTTATTTAATTTGATGTTTATTAAATTTACTAATTTGGTCACTTCGGTGAATAACAAATTAAACATAATATCAATATCAAATAAATAATAATTTTATTCACATCAATTTACTTTAATGATCTAATTTAATATCTAATTCACAATGAAAATTTAATATAATCAACATAAATAAAATTATATGAAAAATCATAAACTTAATAATCAAGACTCTGATACCACATGTTAGAAATTCATGTTCGGACTTTATGACACAAATTCCAAAAAATACATAATAGCCAAGTTCTTTTAAATTCATGATTTTTACATATCCATAATAAAGTAACATATACCTGTATTCATGATGATAAAAATTGATCTTGAATTCTTATTTCAATTCTTATTATGACATAGGTTATGAGTTAAGAAAATAAATAACTTATGTTATCATGATTTATAAAATAAATAACATAAGTTATTAAAATAAATGTGAGACACAAATAAAAATTTAATAGTTTGTTCCTGCAACGTTAATAGTCAGCTCAAAATCAAGTGTCAATAATCTAAAATTTTAAAGCTTTTAAGTAAATTTACGTACAACCAAATAAAAGAAATTTATTGTTTGCAAACAACTCGTGTTAAACTCGTTAAACAACACATGCTCAATTTGTTCGTTAAGCAAGTAAGCCATACAAGAACCATTTTCTTGAGCTCGATTTATAAATGAGCCAAGCATGAACTAAAGTTTGGTCGTTCGTGTTCAGTTGGATTTCACTCAAATTAATTAAATTATAAATAAATATTATTAATAAATATTTATATATTAAAATTTTATGTTGTATTTTAAAGAATATTAAATTTTATTAGATTTTAAATACTTCTAGCTAGGATTGTAAATAAAAAATAAATTTTTTATATTGAATATGAAAATATTTAAGCAGTAACTAATATGTATGTAAATGCATTAAAAATAAATGCATAGTTTTTGGCTCTTGATGGAGCTATATGTCAATATCATGTAAAAAAAATATAAAATACTACTAAAATTAGTCCCACATAATAAGAATTGAAATAAAACCTCAAACTATTATTTTTAAAAGAAAAGAATGAAGCTCATGCATTCTCAAAATCAGCTTATTGTCATTCATAAAACACATAGTCGTTCAAATTTATTTTAATTTTATTTTCACTTAAGAGATCGTTAAAATAAAATAAAATAAAACTAAAATTTATAATTTAATTTAGTATATTTTAATAAATTATTATTTTAAATTAGCCATCAGTTTAATTCAAATAAATAAATTTGAACAACTTTTTACAAATTATTTTAAACACCAAAACAAACAAAAAAAAATGTTGAACAAGTCTAACTCCCGGATAAGTCTTCTTCCCGTTCCGGCAACAGTATAATAACGCCAGGGGTCAGCAACACGAGAGAGAGAAAGGGGGCGATTGAGATCGTGAGGAGTAGAAACGAAGCTTCTTTTTTGTGGCGGACTGAGCCGATACCGATTCCCAATCCAATCGTACAAGGTCTTGGTTTAGGGTTCCAGAGGAGGTTCTTCGCATCCATAAGAATACCAAATCGGAATCCCTCGCTCCTTTGCTCCATCCCGCTTTCTCCTACTCTCGCTGCTTATCGTTATTCTCCTTGCTATGGATCTGTTTCACTCCACTTATCCGCTTATTGACTTGCGAAAAGGTAAGGGGATCTCATCCTCAGTTGTTCCGTATTTGCNGCTCCTTTGCTCCATCCCGCTTTCTCCTACTCTCGCTGCTTATCGTTATTCTCCTTGCTATGGATCTGTTTCCCTCCACTTATCCGCTTATTGACTTGCGAAAAGGTAAGGGGATCTCATCCTCAGTCGTTCCGTATTTGTTTAGATCTGTTTTTTTGTTGTCCTTCTGTTTTCTGACTAGATCTGTTTCGATTTTTTTTTCCAACGTCAGCTCTAGTTTTTGGACTCGTATTTTTTATTATGCTTCTTGATTCTCGAGAAGAAGGTAGGTATTAGGAAATCTGGATCGGGACTGTATANCCGTATTTGCTTAGATCTGTTTTTTTGTTGTCCTTCTGTTTTCTGACTAGATCTGTTTCGAATTTTTTCCAACGTCAGCTCTAGTTTTTGGACTCGTATTTTTTATTATGCTTTTTGATTCTCGAGAAGAAGGTAGGTATTAGGAAATCTGGATCGGGACTGTATGGGTTTTGAATATTGCCATTTGCACAGCTTGCTGCTTCCGTGTTTGGAGGTCTGGTGTAAAATGCAGCTGATGATCGGGTAATTTAATTAGAATTTTATAGNTTCTCGAGAAGAAGGTAGGTATTAGGAAATCTGGATCGGGACTGTATGGGTTTTGAATATTGCCATTTGCACTGCTTGTTGCTTCCGTGTTTGGAGGCTGGTGTAAAATGCAGCTGATGATCGGGTAATTTAATTAGAATTTTATAGGGGGGATTATGGGAATGATGTGTATATTAATCCAACTGCTGGTATTTTGGATTGGTTTTGGGGTTTTGTTGTAGATCTTGTAGCATTGCTTAACTCTCTCATGTTTGACTGTCGAGATGATCCGGTGGTGCTTGCTTCATGGGAGCCTAGGAGTACAAATTCAGACCAGTATGATGCTTTTGTTTGTAAGCTCTTAAAATTTTCTTTGTTTGTTTAAATAAATGTTAAATACTCTTCTTATCTGAAGATTCTTATGCAGAATTTTTTTAACATGAAAAGATGAAAAACCCTAATTAATTGCTTGATTGGAAATATAATAATACAATATGCTACAATTTTAGGAAAAGGTTGTGTTCGATCAATAGCATGTATGTCATCTGGTTAAATACAATGTTTTTTATGCTGCATAAGGTACAAGCAATGATAAGCTGCCCTCTATTAAATGGACTGCAATAGATTCTGCTATTTCATCAGCTTAANTAATGTTTCACTTCCGTTGCTAGTTTTAAAATTTAATGAAGCTTTAGAAGATAATTTCTGGTCTCTTCCGTTCTTTTGTAAAGCACTTTATGAGTACTCCGATTTCTCTTGGTGAATGCCCCTGATTATTGCAACGAGACTGGCCATTTTTGCGGCTGTAAGTTGTCACAGAAATATCATTTTTGGGATGTTTTCCTAATTTGAACTTATATAGGNGGAGTACAAATTCAGACCAGTATGATGCTTTTGTTTGTAAGCTCTTAAAATTTTCTTTGTTTGTTTAAATAATTGTTAAATACTCTTCTTATCTGAAGATTCTTATGCAGAAGCTTTTTAACATGAAAAGATGAAAAACCCTAATTAATTGCTTGATTGGAAATCTAATAATACAATATGCTACAATTTTAGGAAAAGGTTGTGTTCGATCAGTAGCATGTATGTCATCTTGTTAATTAAAATGCTTTTTATGCTGCATAAGGTACAAGCAATGATAAGCTGCCCATCTATTAAATGGACTGCAATAGATTCTGCTATTTCATCAGTTTACATTCTATCAGGAGTTATTGCCCGTGAAGCTTCCAAGGAGGGATTTTGAGTAACTAGGAGCATCAAGGGGACAATTCAGTGACTAAATTGGGCTTTGCTAACGATTCACTACATAGTGGATTATTTTACATTTCAGTTTTTTGAAAAGACGGCACACTCATGTTCTTGTTTTGCTTTTGCCCACTATGTACCAAGTACAACTGAGATGAAAAGATATCTATGATTGATAGTTGGTAGATGCTGTGTAGTGATTCTGTAATCCTCATGTGGAATCAATGGATGGGAATTATGTTGAGGTGTTTATGGGGAGAAACCTCCATTGTGCTGCTAGTGGTGCAGTGGTTTCTGCTCAATGCAGTGGAGCGATTGCCTGGCAGTGAGGCAATTGGGCTTGCCAAACGTCAAGAAAGTAATGATATTACAGCTGATTGGATAATTGAGAAGGTTAATGGTGGTTATATTCTCAGGAACGGCATTGACATCACCTTGGGAGCTGTAAATATTTTATTTCAGGGGCTTTTGTTGCGATGGAGATGGTTTTGTGATAGATGGTAGAGGATTGTGACACATAGGACTTTGCAAATCATCTTGAGGTTAGGTTTATTAATGTTGTGAAAGTACTGAGAGCAATCCCTTTTATGAACACTTCACTGTTATAGGCCCTAGAGATGTTGTCTACTTTGCTGTAAGCACCTGCAGGTTTCCTTGCGAAGGCAGCCTATGCTGTTATCATACTTGACATGTCAGCCTTAGGAGCCTTGGGATCTTTGAGATGAGCAACTATGTTGATTTTGTTGATGCCACCGAATTCTCTCTCTTGATGAAAAGTTTATTCATCTTTCTAAGCTAATAGAGACCATGTTGAAACATTTAATTATGTTGATTAAATATATATTTTATGGGCGAACTAATTAAATAAATCCACCACAAAGGAAGTTTATTGATTTGACTTATAATCTTGAAAATTAGCCAACCTAGTTTAACACTCTGCATGTCCCAGGGACTTCGATGTTAATTTATTGTACGCTCTTGGGGCAATTGTGGAATCTAAAGTTATATGTATGACATTGGTATCATTCATCCTCCTCCCCATTGCATGACCTTTGTTGGTATAGTTTATTGCTTGTAATCACTGCCATCATTTCTTTTTCCTGTTTGATTTGATTCATTTATATGCAGTAGAAATTTAGCAATAGTTTAGTTCATACATAGCAAGCTCTTGGGTACTTCGGTTTTGTAATGTTTCACTTCCGTTGCTAGTTTTAAAATTTAATGAAGCTTTAGAAGATAATGTCTGGTCTCTTCCATTCTTTTGTAAAGCACTTTATGAGTACTCCGATTTCTCTTGGTGAATGCCTGTGATTATTGCAACGGTACTGGCCATTTTTGCGGCTGTAAGTTGTCACAGAAATATCTNCACCTGCAGGTTTCCTTGCGAAGGCAGCCTATGCTGTTATCATACTTGACATGTCAGCCTTAGGAGCCTTGGGATCTTTGAGATGAGCAACTATGTTGATTTTGTTGATGCCACCGAATTCTCTCTCTTGATGAAAAGTTTATTCATCTTTCTAAGCTAATAGAGACCATGTTGAAACATTTAATTATGTTGATTAAATATATATTTTATGGGCGAACTAATTAAATAAATCCACCACAAAGGAAGTTTATTGATTTGACTTATAATCTTGAAAATTAGCCAACCTAGTTTAACACTCTGCATGTCCCAGGGACTTCGATGTTAATTTATTGTACGCTCTTGGGGCAATTGTGGAATCTAAAGTTATATGTATGACATTGGTATCATTCATCCTCCTCCCCATTGCATGACCTTTGTTNGGTTCCTAGATAGGTCAGATTCTACCACTTCACATAATTCTGATGATGAGGCACATCAGTATTGGCGGCACCACCTTCCAGATGACATCACTCCTGACTTCACAGCCACTGGAAAAGATGATTTTCCTGGTCCTGAACTGTTGCCAATTGCAGGCTTGTCAATATTTGATGAAAATGACGGGTCAAGTGTACCTGAATTGGTTAGCAGGCATGCACAAATTACCAGGGGACTGACTGATGAACTGAGATATTCTGATTCAATGTTTCATCAAGATCAATCATCAGTTACTTTCACGGCTCCTGCTAAGGATTCCTGGGGCAATGAATTAATAAAAGCTACTCAGCATCTGAGCAATGGATTGGATGGATATCATTTAAATGGAAGTTCTAGTGCCGGCTTGGTTAATAATTCATATATTGATCATCTTATCATGGAAGATTCTGCCATCAACCACGTGGAGTTCCTTGCATTGCAATTCCCAGGTTTTTCTGCCGAGAGTCTAGCAGAAGTTTACTATGCAAATAGTTGCGATTTGAATTTGACTGTTGAGATACTTACTCAGCTTGAGGTACGTTAGCACCATTGTTTAAAGCATGTAAAGTTCAATGAGGGGTACAAAAGTAATGATTTGCAACACGAAGGTGCTTCGCATTGGTGCAAAGAAGAAAGCTTTTAGTGAAGTGTGCAACTATTTGCTTTCACAGTGTATTCACAAAGCAATATTGAAGCGAAAGATCTTTAAGCTGATTTAGATAACTAGTTGCAATTATTGTTCATCTTAGTGGACGATGTTTTGAAAGCTTAATCATGGTTACAATACTTGGTAGAATCTGGTTAATACTCTCCATTGATATGGAAAACTAGTTACACATTTTTCTTTGTTGTTTACTATTTTCCATCTTACTCTAGTAACTATTGTGAATGGCAAAAGTTATTGCGGCAAAAATCTCACTTGTGCTAAATTCTCAAAGTTCATTCATATCGATTGTATGCACAACGCTCTAATAAAGGGTTTTTTTTGTTAATTTAGATAATTTACTGCAATTGTTAGTTCATTCAATGGAATGGCTTTTTTGTTTGACTAAAAATGAATTATTTATATGATAAACAGTTTTGCTAGTTTCAATACATTTTAAAACTTGACTAGTCTTTCTTTATGACGTGGAAAGCAGCTCTATTCAATTTCATTTTATTCTTCTCACTATTCTTCTTAACCTAGAAATTACTGATCATGAAAGTTTTGATTTGAAGATCGTCCCTGTATCCTCTGTTATCTTAACCGTAGATTATGTGATCTAACATTTCTGTGAAATTGTCATATTTATATTTGCAATGGCAGCTCCAAATGGATGGCGGCTTCACACAAAACCAGAATTTGAAGGCCATAGCAACACCAAACCTGAATTCTCTCGACTTCCCTGCTCTTCCTGTGACAGATTCTCGGAACAGATTTGCAACAGGCAGTAGAGAAAATATCCAGGATTTATATAGGTCTTCTTCAAGCCTATTTCGAGGTCCTCCTGATTTTGCTTCTGCTGTTAGAAAACTTGCATCCCAGGATAATGGTACATGGAAACATGAGAGAAATGGTTCTGTGGATAGTTTTGGTAGCTCTGGTGTGAACAGACAAATGGTAGCTAACTCATACAAAGGCAATGTTAAGTTGGCTTATGAAAATAAATTGCAAGGTCTAGGAGCTGCTCAGGCGAGTCCTATTTGGCTGGAAACTGGAGAAGCAGTTGGTAGTAATCTACTCTTAATTTCTATTGATATAAATATAATTCATGATTTTATTTTTCTTGAAATTAATTGAAATTGGCAGCTAATATATATTCAACATCAAGGGAAGACGCTCGGGACTTTGCACGCCTTCGAAATGCATGTTTTCAACAGGTAGCACACAAAATTTTTGCTACATTATGAAGCTGCATCATAATTTTATTGCTCTTGTTAAACATAGTTTTTTTCTTTTGCTATGCATAAGTTAACATGACAAATTTATGGATATTGGGATGATAGATCCTTCAGAAAAGGAGGATTGGGTTGAGGGTAAATTTGGATTCTCGAGTATAGAGCAACTGTGTGAAACTTATTTTCATGCAGTTCTAAGTTTTGAGAAATAGATATAGTTGGATCTTCTATCAAGATCTGCTTTATAAGTGGTAGCCGTTTAAAATTTTAATGGCAGGAAGAATTCGTCTTGCAGTGCCTTCTGTACTTTGAATCGTAGAACATGCCATGAAAATGGTGGTGGATTGCTTTAATTTGAACATCTCAAGATGCCTCGAAAAAACTTTGCAGTGGATTAACATGGAACCTAAAAATTATCAAATATGTTTTCCTATTGTTGTTAACTTTTACGCATTATGTAATGTGTTTGCATATGCTTCTTATTATAGAAACTATTTTCTATTTTAATCAATGGATAAGCATAACTATGGGTTAGTTGTTAATTGATTCTAAGTGTAATTAAAGTGGGGGTGGACGGTTTAGGGTCGGTGAAAGGTTAAAGGGAGAAAGATTGACTAGTCTAGGTTTTTTGATAGATTTTCTNTTAATCAATGGATAAGCATAACTATGGGTTAGTTGTTAATTGATTCTAAGTGTAATTAAAGTGGGGGTGGACAGTTTAGGGTCGGTGAAAGGTTAAAGGGGGAAAGATTGACTAGTCTAGGTTTTTTGATAGATTTTTGGATAGAATTTTATGGCTGTAAAAGGCTAGATGTTTTGGTTTTGATGGAAAAGGATGACTTCTAGATTAGAGGTTTGGGGTGCTAGTTAATTTATGGTGATGATTTAGGTTAATTGAATGTATGCTCAAGAGGTAATATTTTTTTTGTGGATTGCTTAACAGGTGGATAACATGGGTTAGGGTTTTGTTGAAGAGTTATTACTCATTTCTTGTGAAAATTGAAGTGGGTTGGGGCTTCAGCAAGGTGATGAGATGAAGGAGAAAAAGAAATAGGAGAGAAAAGATGGGCTAGGGTTCACAAACATTTAACTGTGATTGACTTGTAATTGACCTCAAAAGTTTGAAGCATCAATTATTTATAGACAATTTTTTCGTTAAGAGATGAAGCCTCTTTGCAATTGATTTAATAGGTCTATAAATAGTATATGAAGTGTTTAAAAAAAGAGGCAACCCTCAAAGGAGTTAACCGAAATTCCTCTTTGAAAATTTTTCGTTTATAATTGGAGCCCTTTAAAGAATTATTCCAATTTGAAAATTATTTATACCACCTCATTTTTAAGATATTTATCAAATATCTGTTTGATTTTTTTCTTACTTATTTTCTTTTTTTTTTGAATCGNCTTCAGCAAGGTGATGAGATGAAGGAGAAAAAGAAATAGGAGAGAAAAGATGGGCTAGGGTTCACAAACATTAACTTTGATTGACTTGTAAATGACCTCAAAAGTTTGAAGCATCAACTATTTATAGACAATTTTTTCGTTAAGAGATGAAGCCTCTTTGAAATTGATTTAATAGGTCTATAAATAGTATATGAAGTGTTTAAAAAAAAGAGGCAACCCTCAAAGGAGTTAACCGAAATTCCTCTTTGAAAATTTTTCGTGTATAATTGGAGCCCCTTAAAGAATTATTCCAATTTGAAAATTATTTATACCACCTCATTTTTAAGATATTTATCAAATATCTGTTTGATTTTTTTCTTATTTTCTNGGTACATGGAAACATGAGAGAAATGGTTCTGTGGATAGTTTTGGTAGCTCTGGTGTGAACAGACAAATGGTAGCTAACTCATACAAAGGCAATGTTAAGTTGGCTTATGAAAATAAATTGCAAGGTCTAGGAGCTGCTCAGGCGAGTCCTATTTGGCTGGAAACTGGAGAAGCAGTTGGTAGTAATCTACTCTTAATTTCTATTGATATAAATATAATTCATGATTTTATTTTTCTTGAATTAATTGAAATTGGCAGCTAATATATATTCAACATCAAGGGAAGACGCTCGGGACTTTGCACGCCTTCGAAATGCATGTTTTCAACAGGTAGCACACAAAATTTTTGCTACATNGATAGTTTTGGTAGCTCTGGTGTGAACAGACAAATGGTAACTAACTCATACAAAGGCAATGTTAAGTTGGCTCATGAAAATAAATTGCAAGGTCTAGGAGCTACTCAGGCAGGTCCTGTTTGGCTGGAAACTGGAGAAGCAGTTGGTAGTAATCTACTCTTAATTTCTATTGATATAAATATAATTCATGATTTTATTTTTCTTGAAATTAATTGAAATTGGCAGCTAATATATATTCAACATCGAGGGAAGACGCTCGGGACTTTGCACGCCTTCGAAATGCGTGCTTTCAACAGGTAGCACCCAAAATTTTTGCTGCACTATGAAGCTGCATCATAATTTTATTGCTCTTGTTAAACATAGTTTTTTTCTTTTGCTATGCATAAGTTAACATGACCAATTTATGGATATTGGGATGATAGATCCTTAAAAAAAGGAGGATTGGGTTGAGGGTAAATTTGGATTCTCGAATATAGAGCAACTGTGTGGAACTTCTTTTCATGCAGTTCTAAGTTTTGAGAAATAGATATAGTTGGATCTTCTATCAAGATCTGCTTTATAAGTGGTAGCCGTTTAAAATTTTAATGGCAGGAAGAATTTGTCTTGCAGTGGTTTCTGTACTTTTAATCGTAGAACATGCCATGAACATGGTGGTGGATTGCTTTAATTTGAACCTCTCAAGATGCCACGAAAAAACTTTGCAGTGGATTAACATGGAACCTAAAAATTATCAAATATGTTTTCCTATTGTTGTTAACTTTTACGCATTATGTAATGTGTTTGCATATGCTTCTTATTATAGAAACTATTTCATATTTTAATCAATGGGTAAGCATAACTATGGGTTAGTTGTTAATTGATTCCAAGTGTAATTAAAGTGGAGGTGGACGGTTTAGGGTCGGTGAAAGGTTAAGGGAGAAAGATTGCTAATTTAGTTTTTTTGATAGATTTTTGGATAGAATTTTATGGCTGTAAAAGGCTAGATGTTTGGGTTTTGATGGAAAAGGATGACTTCTAGATTAGAGGTTTGGGGTGCTAGTTAATTTATGGTGATGATGTAGGTTAATTGAATGTATGCTTAAGAGGTAATATTTTTTTTGTGGATTGCTTAACAGGTGGATAACATGGGTTAGGTTTTTGTTGAAGAGTTATAACTCATTTCTTGTGAAAATTGAAGTGGGTTAGGGCTTCAGCAAGGTGATGAGATGAAGGAGAAAAAGAAATAGGAGAAAAAAAGATGGGCTAGGGTTCACAAACATTAACTGTGATTGACTTGTAAATGACCTCAAAAGTTTGAAGCATCAACTATTTATAGACAATTTTTTTCGTTAAGAGATGAAGCCTCTTTGCAATTGATTTAATAGGTCTAAATAGTATATGATGTGTTTAAAAAAAAGAGGCAACCCTCAAAGGAGTTAACCGAAATTCCTCTTTGAAAATTTGTCTTGTGTATAATTGGAGGCCCTTAAAGAATTATTCCAATTTGAAAATTATTTGTACCACCTCATTTTTAATATATTTATCAAATATCTGTTTGATTTTTTTTTTAATTATTTTCTTTTTTTTGAATCATTGATTTCTGTTGTTTTATAGTTCCCATCTCCACTGTTATTTTGAAGGTCATGGATTTGAGCTCTATTTCTTCCACTTAGCTGCTATTTATTGAAATAAATGTTAGAATATTGTTCATTGCTATTTGTACCAAAAGGTTTGTTTTCTTTTATGTTTCTTTTTTTAACATACTCTATGCCTCTCTTAAATTAATAATATATGGAAATACGTTACTATTCTTTAAAATTTCTTATGGCCATTTGATATTGTTTCAAAATAGTTTTTTATATTTAAAATATTTTATCCTAACCCCATAGGTCAACCCCCTTTTATTTTTTATTAATATAAAATAAAATAAGCTAATATAAAAATAATTTACAATTAATTTTCGTGACAATTGATGATTTAAATTGATCTAGTGACAGACCTCTTTTCTTGTCACACTTTAGCTCTTCATTTAAAGAACATGGCTCTATATAGTTGAAAGTGTTATGGTGAAGTGAAGGGGCAATAATGTGTATTTATAGGTTGTGAAATATATATGCATAAATAGGTTTGTAAATGAATTTGAACTCGGCTTGAATAATACCTGATCAAGTTTGTTAAAATTAGTAAATGAATAAGTTTAAATGAATAAGTTTGAACATTTGTGAATAAACCAAACATAATCATGATTCAAATTCCTTTTTAATGTTCATAAACAAACTCATTTGATGTTCAACAAAATAACTTATTAAATGATCTATAATTATGTGATATATTATTTAAATAAAATTTGATTTACTAGAATTTATTTAATTATATATTTAGTAGTATTAACTTATAATTTAATATCAATATTATTATTAATCTAATTCAATTTCTTCTTATTTCCTTACTTCAATGTATTAGTTTGTAAAGACTTATTTATATTATTTAATGACAAGAAATATTTCTTACAAATTATGTATTAATTTATTTAATCAATGTAAAGTACTTGAATATCAATTCAAATTTTTTTCGATTGCTTATTTATTTTGATTTATAAAAATATTTAGTAATAACTATATTGAAAAAGTCAATTATTAATTTAAATTTTTAGCTTGCTTTTTAACTCGCTAAAGTACTCGTCCAATTAAAATAAATAAGTCAAGTACAAAATAAGTATAATTACTAAAAAATTAAACAATTCAAGTATGGATATTCTTGTGAAAGCTTGGCTCGAGCTTGAGCGGAACATGAACAACTTATAATATGACCGAATCAAGTCCAATCCGCCATGGATTACAACTCGGCTCAACTCGGCTTGATTACAACCCTTTGCATAAATTGCTATGATATTCATGNAAAAAATTTACCTTTTATGCTATTCACATTTAGCTAAGAAAATATGCTCTTGCAAGTTGCTTCATCAGGCACCGGGTACCAAAGTACTAGTTGGAACGGCTTTATGAATCATGATGTTCTATTTATTTCTGTTGAGTTTTATATGTAGTTGGTAAACCTATTTTGTCCACAAATCTCATCTTTTTTAAATGTTGTATAATATAGTTAAGAAGAAAGTCATCTTCAGCCAAGTTTAACTAGTCAGAATGTAACGGCCTTTTTAACCTGCTAAATGTCCTCAAGTTTATGGTATCTATTGTTTTCAGGAATCCCGTGTCTTCCGAGGCCTACAGTCGAGGGCAAGAACGCATGATCGACCTTCACGGTCTTCACATGAGCGAAGCGATACATGTTCTAAAGCACGAGCTGGCCAATCTGAGAAATGCAGCGAGGTTGAGCGGCCATCGCCTGCAAGTCTTGATATGTGTGGGAACGGGTCACCACACCAAGGGCACAANGCTCATCATATAGTAGTTAGCAGCTTCATAGGTAGGAAATTAAATATAAGTTAAATATTATTTATTTTTATTCTATTTTCAGGTTGAATTCGTTTGAAAAATAGTTTCAAAAGTGTTGTCAAATTTTTTTTGTTAGTCTGTTGTAACATACACATCTAAGTAAAGACTATCTATATGAAGTACTAAGAAAATGTAGGATCATATAATAAATTATAAGCTATGTCATTTAAATCAGGAGTTAAGAATAAATCATCAGTTTTCTAATGAGCTTATGATGCTCTATCAAGTCAATCAAATATAGTAATTGAAGTTTAGGAATAATGTCCAATTCAAGTTGTTTGTCATATAATGATGGTGGCTTATTAAAGGACTCCCTAATGTGTGCCAGATAAGACGAACTATTGATTTGTGATAAAAACATGTGTGTCCATCCTTAAAGATTATTAGAGCATTTATATCTAACTCTCAACATGAAGAGATGCAATAAATGGCTCACTAACATGAATTCTGAAGTTTAATGAAGATTTAAGCTCATCAATATAGATAACTCAGATAGAGGGATTGCTGGTTGAGTTAGACACATTTAGTTGGAGGTTTATATTTTCTATTTATTTGGGGAGAGGTTATATGTCATCTTTAGAAATTTATCAATTTCTCAATATTGTTAAATTTTTTTATCAATATAATTGAATTTATTAGTAATCTTATAGGTTTTATTATTCATGATAATACTTAAATCTTTTAATAAACACTCTATCAAAAGTGGAAGAATATTCTTAAAAAACAACAAAGGCAACAAGCTTTTATTTCACTAATTGGGGTCGGTTACATGAATCCTTTCTCTCCATTGTATCCTATGGAGTGTCATATTTTCATTTAATTCTAATCTCTTAAGATCACTTTTTATGCAATATGCCCAATTCTTTTTAGGTCTACCTCTCCGTTTTTTAATATAAGTCGATTCTAAAACATATGTTCTCCTCACTGGATCATCAGATAGTCAACGTTTAATGTGACCAAACTATCTAAGATGACTTTCTTTAATCTTTTCCGCCACTGAAGCCACACCAACCCTTTCACGGATGGATTCGTTTCACATTTTTCCTCTAAGTGCCTAGCCACTCATTCACTCAAGTACTCTCATCTCAGCAATACTTAACTTTGTTTTATGTCTCTCTGTTAAACACTAACTTTCTGCACCATAAAGCATTGTGAGTCTCATCACCATCTTATAAAATTTTTCTTTAAGTCTGAGCAATATTTTTCTATCATACAATAGACCCGATGCATTCATCCACTTCGACCTACCAACTTGAATTTTACTCATAACATCCCCATCAATACACCATCACTTTGAACAAAACCCTAGCTATATAAAACGTTCACACCTTTTAATTATTTGATCATCCATAGTTACATCTCTGCCACTAGAGCTACTACTAATAAAATTATATTTCATGTATTTAGTTTTAGATTTACTCAAACGAAAGCCTTTAGACTCCGTTGTAGACCTCCATAATTCAAGTTTTTTTTTAATTTTTTTGTAGTCTTATCCACATGAAGGATATCATCAGCACTTACACCAAGGTACATCCTCTTGTAAATGTCCAGTAAGGACATCCATAACTGAAGTAAAAAAAATAAGGGAATAAAGCCGATCCCTGATCTAATCCAACTGAAATAGGAAAATACCTGGTCAATCCTCCTTTTGTTTGAATACAAGTAACAACCCTAGTATACATATCTTTAATGACTTGAATATAGTCATATCGACACCTTTCTTTTCTAGAACTCTTCAAATGACTCCTGGAACATATAAAATAATTATTTTAGGGATATTGATTTTAGGTTACTATGGACAGTTATTTAAATGTATTATGGTATTTCTACTAATTTTAATTTTGTGAAATTAGTTAATTGTCATCCTGGTTGTGTTAATTGTCAGTCGAAGAAATCATTTAAATTATTTGAGCCTATATACAAAATTATTGATGCCATGCAAGCCAAATGTATAGAAGATTCAAATTTTGGCTTGATGTAGGGGTTATTTAATGATATAAAGGAATGCACGCCTGCGATTACCCATTATGATGTGATGTTTTTCAAAATATGAATGCCAAAGGTAGGAAGCTGAAATAAAAAAAATAATGCTTGAATAAATGAACTTTCTAGTGAGGAGGGTTACAATGGAACACTTAAGCACTTGACTCCTAAGCTCTCTTTAGATGATTTTATGTTTTTTTTTTTTTTTGACATAGCCTTTTCAGGTTTTACAAATACAAAAAACAATATCATGATGAAATTTAAGTGAATGGTTTTTGTAAAGAAATTAAGCATTTGTTATTCACTTTTCCCATTTGAAGTTAAGCTTGCATTAAGAAGAAGAAATAAAGAGTAAATGTCAAGAAAATATAACTCAAATTTTTATGATTTAAAAATAAATTAAATAGATTGTATGGAATTTTTATTTTTTAAAATCACACATGAATGAAACTCTCATATATAAAATGGATGTGTAGGGTTTTAATATTGGATTCTCTTGGTTTTTGTATGGTGTTCCCTATTTAGAGGACTACAAAATCAAAAATGAAATTGGAAACGTGACATGGTAAACTCTTGATTTAGCATAAATGCTGCCAAATTACACGAATTTAATATTAAAAAATAGAATAGTATCATTCTATTTTAGGATTTGTTGTTGATGAAGTATAAGGTCTGTTTCTATTGAAGTGATTTGGTGGATGGAACCTGAGGAGAGTTTTCAATGGTAGGTTTGCTCATTTAATGATGTCCATGCCTCTTTGGTTTATTGAATTTCCCTCTTGTATAGGAAAAAGATGATGGGGTTTTGGTTTTATTTTCTTTTTTTATTTGATGATTCCAAAACAATAAGAATTTTGCATAGTTTAAGGGTTGTCTGGGGGATGGTGGGAAGTTTAGAATTGGTGGAAGCCTAGGGAAAAGTTTAATTAGTGTATAATTTCAGATTTTTTCTGATAGGAAATGGCAAGGACCTCCATAACCCTTATTAAAGGTTTGGGATGTTATAGCTAATCATTGCTGATGATTTTAGGTTAATTGGGTGTATGGTTAAAAAGTAATGAATCTTCTGTGGATTGATTACAATAGTGGACTATTGGAATTGGGGTTTTATGAAAGGTGTATGACTCAATTTTTGTGAGGGTTGAGAAGTGCTTTAAGGTATTGAATCGTGGTGGGGATGTAGGAGAAGCGAGAAAGGAAAAAAAATATTAGGGTTTGTAAGTCAATAGTGTTGGTTTATTGATAAATCAATTTAAAAGTTAGTAGCACAAAACTCTCTTAGACTTGAGTTTTTCAGAAAGTTGGAAGCTATTTTTCATTTAATTAATATGGGTATAAGTACTATATGAAATGTTGTAAAAGAGAAACTTATAAAAAATATATAAAAATCGCTCATTGAAAAATTGTTAATAGGCCCTCAAGTCAACGCGTTAAAATCTCTTCTCAATTGAAAATAATGGCATTTCAAGTTGAATTATTCAATTAAATATTTGATTGTTATTCCAAAATGTGTTTTTGTATTTAAATATTCTATTGAAATCATATAAATTTGGCCTCCTTATTTCTCAATCAAAATAAAATAAAATAAAAGCATAATTTAATTAACTATCATGGTAATTGTCCTTTGAAATTGATCTAGCGAGCAGCTATCTTAATTTAATAGAAATTATTGTAAATCCACGGTTGTCATTCCTAAATTCCTGAATAAAGCAAAGATGATGGTAATCAATCAAAGTGGATGCTCACAAAATTAAGATGTTTCTTTCTTTGATTTTGAAGCAGTAGATTGGTTTTCATGCGAAATTGGTGGCTAGTCATCAAGAGTGGTATATATTAGCAGCATGAAACTAATTTCTTAAATAATCTATTGTTGAATCTTAGTTCATTTACCATCTAGTGATGGCGAATTCCCCTGGGGTTTGTTTTGAACTGGTATTATTTTTGGTTTTCTATATTTTGCCTTTTTTTTATTTGTTTATTTTTTTAAAATAAAAATGCTTGTTATGTTAAAATAAAAAAGTTTTGTTCTCATTTTGTATTGATGATGACCGGTAGTGGTGGCGACCGATTGTGGTAGCAGTGTTTTTTTTTTAATATTCAGACTTTCAAAAAGTTGTTTTGATTGTTTTTAAAAGCAATAAGTTAAATCATAAAAATTACACAAAACAAAATAAAGATAAAAATAGAAAATAAAAAGTAAAAAAGATCCCAAATGGGCCTTAAGCATATATAAGTTTATTCTTGTATTTTTTTGCTCNATCAAGTAGCAATCAAAACCTTCCTTGCATTTATAGCACCAATTAAATGATATTCAAACAAGTGTTGAAACCGCAAAGCATTTTACAAGAAGAACTCATTAAGAATACATAGAGATTGTGTGATATTCTTGTAAAACTGCAAATCATAATTAAACAACCATCACTATCGTTGGAATTAGCCATTAGGCTTCCAACATTCAAACCGATAACTCTGACTACCCAAGCAGGTCGACAGAATCCTCAAAGGAAAAAAATATAATCCAAAAAAGAAAAAAAAATTATTGCATTTCCAAACTTGTAAATTACAAGATCATTATGTGATATATAAGTAAATAACCAATATTTCTAACAAAAAACTATAAACTCTCTTAGCTGAGGCTACAAACAAGTGCTCTCTTAACTGAGCATTTTAAAAAGGCTAGCATTATTAACCAAGAGAGCAAAATCCCAACAACTAAAATTAAAATACAAAATAAAACTTTTACCACATGTGATATCAAATTTTAAGTACATCCCAACTAGATCCGAGCTAGTTGGTAAAAAATAAAAGTCAAATACAATGAACCCTTTAAAACCATAACACTGAAGAATGAAACACTACTCCAAATATTTACCATATAAATCTTAATACGTACTGTTGACCTCATTTTTGGTTGAGGTCTAGCTTTTTCCTCTTTAGGAACCTAGGGTCTAGTCATAAGACTTTCCTGTTGACTATTCCTAGAGGACTAGAAAAGGAACCCTCACCAATAGAAATTTTAAACACTTTTTTGCTCAACTTGAAGTTCCACATGTTGGTCCTGACCTCTAGCACTTAGTAGGAGGGGTCAGTATGGTGGAGCTCAAGAGGAGTTTCCCATAGGAGGGAAAAACCTTAGGACTAACCCTGGGTGGTCTGGTCTTAGTTAGACTAGCTTGCACACACTTCCTTGCATACCCCAAACCCTAAGACCCCTTTAGTTTGGTCTCCTAACTCCTTTTGGGAAGCTCATGTGGATGAACCCAAACCCCCAGTCCTTGACTATGAGTGTTAGGACCTGCATATTGAACATCCAAAATAAGTCCTCATATGGCTCCTACTGGTTTGACATGACTTCATGGTTTACTTGCCCATTCTAGCCTAAAATTACCAAAATATCCCTACAACCGTAATTTTTGCCAAAAACCCCAAAATTACCCAAACACCCAAATTTGTCCAAAAGTCATCTCAAATCACTCACCACTACCTAAATTGACCAAAATCACCGAATTTCCAAAATACCCCCAAAACTGTCAAAAATTACCAAAATGCATCTCATAACCCAAAAATTCCAAAAATACCCAAAAGTTCCAAAATCATCCCAAATTTTCCCAATTTCAATTTTTAACTATCACATTGACCCTTTCTATTTAAAATCACCCTCCATGAACAAGGGGGGAGAGCTTGAAATTCCTTGGGGGAGGCTCTGCCAAATTGTTCCCAGAGCATCTTCAAGACCTCTTGAGTGCAATGCAACCATTCTCCAGCCCTCTTCTCCACTAATCAGAACCAATTTCTCAACCCTAATTTAAGCTTGAAAAAGGACATCCCTCAAAACTCCACTAAATCAAAATTAATTGCACCCACACCATCCCCTAAGTGAGAGAAGAAGATCCCCCTCAAAAGCCCTATCACCAAACCACCCTAGGGTAGACTTTGATCAAACCCCCTAAATCGGCCTTGGTCGATTTCATACTTAGACATTTCACCACAGCTTGAGGCTTCATCTAAGAGCTCTTTGGACTCAAGACAAGCTTTTGGAAGCACCCAATGGAGGCCATTGGGCAAATGTGTTGACTCTCCTCTTAAAACAAACTTCATTTAATTCTCCATGCTTATAAACTTTAATAAAGACTCGATCAACCATATGGATATGTTCTCCTAGTCAAGACAAGTTTATAGGAACAAAATGCACTTAATTTGGTTAAGTATCGAGACAGATATTAAGGTTTGAAGTTGGACAGTTCTCGAGCTAGGGATTTGGGGACAATGAAAGGTTGTCGTTTGTTTCCGCGTGTATCAAATGGATGATCGTGATTGTGCCAGATGGATAAATGGAAAGAAAAGGTGGGCCGAGTTAGCTCCGAGGTGGCTGGCGGCGCCAAACCGGAAGACGCCGCGTGGAAAGTTTGGATCTGCCTAGGTTGAGGTGGCGCCGCGTCACTTAAATAGAAAAATAAGTATTTTTCTTATTTATTTAAATATAAGAATTTGAAAAATGCATATCTTGGTGTAGAAAAATCACAAAAAATAAAAGAAAAATACATGTTTGCTTAGTGAACAGAGGAGAACAATGTGTAAATGGTTTCATGTCTATTTGATGCATGTATGATTTTTAATTAATTAAATGATGTTTTTCTTATTTGGATTTCCTATTTGCATAGACATTTCACCATGGCATGGGACCATGGGGCTTTTGATATCTCTGTTGTTAGGTATCTCCTCTGATTTTTTCCAAGTTCAGGGGGCATCTCTAACTAGAGATATCTAATTTTCAAGTTAATGGTCTCTGTTTTGGTTTAAAAATTATAATAATTAAAATATTAACAAAAAAAATAAAAAACTTATTTTGGTAGGTTCACTGTGGTCAGACGACCCAAGGAAAAATATAAACTTGAATTCACTCGTTAAAAATAACCCTAATTGTCACCAACCCCTAAAAATAAATAAAAATTAAATTGGAGTAATTATAAATGTAAATTAAATAAAAATCATTCTGCACTGTAATTTAATTTCAGAGGGGTTCCCCACAAAAATTTGAAATCAAATGGAGTTAATTTGACCACTAAAATAGATTAATCAAGTGAAATGATATTGTTGGCATTACAATAATTATAATAATTAAAATACAATTTTAAAAATCACCAAATTAGCTTTGGAAGCTCCTTATGACTAGAGGAATCTAAAAAAAATAAAGTTGGAATTAAAATAAACACTTCATTTTTGAGACAATTTTAAGCATTTAAATAATTAAAAATTAATTTTAAAATTATAAAAATTGTAAAATTGTGAAAACATACTAAAATATCACATTTGACTTGCTGACCAATTGAAACTAATTAAAATAATTTTCCAAATTTTATATGTGAAGATATTAATTTTTAAAGGTTAAAATGAATTTTCTTTAATTTTCCACTAAAATAATTCTAATAATTAAAATGTATGAAAATATGAAATTTATTTCATTGAGTTTCCCGGAATCAGAGAGATTTAAGAAAAATATAAAACTTAATTTTTTACTTAAATAATATTTGTTATTTAATTAAACTCAAAACAAACAAATAATTCTGATAATTCAATTAAATCTCTAAAAATCATAAAAATTGGTCTAAATGGTCCTTTGACCTAGGAAAACCTCTAATAATTTTCTTTACGATAGGATTTTTATTTTGGTTGAGTTATTAAATTTTCATTAAAAATACTTATTTTTGCATTAAAAATAATTATAAAATTAAATAAATTCAGAAAAAATCACATTTTCTCCTCTGATGTTTTAATTAGCCCATGAGTGGGGTAACATGAAATTTTAAAGTTATTTGCATTAAATTTTATAAATTATGAAGTGTTAGGTCCTTAGGGGCAAAATTGTAATTTTGAAGATTTAGCCTTCATCATTATTTAAGCTTAATTAAAATGGGAAATGGGTAATGAATGATCTTAAATAGCATGTCTTGATGATTGAAACATAAAAGGGATAAATGGTAGTAACCAATCTCACTTTGATCTTATTAAGGATTAATTCATAATTCCTTACATTAATGAAGTTTGGAAGAATGGTTAAATAAGAAGATATTAAGGTGAGGGTTTGATTTTGGAAGATCACAACTCACTAATTTTAAACACCAAATAGGTGTATGATTTAGGGTAAAGACTAAGAACATAAACATTTAAATTGTGTTTTTTAAATTACAAATCTACTCATTAAGATTTAAGGGCTTAGTAGTGAATTAAGCCTAATCAAATTTTATCTAATGAGTTTTAGAAAATGAATTATGATTAATTTGAAACTTTTAAAACACTACAAGCCCATTCTAAAAAAAAAATCAAATCGGTTAAGCTTCTTAATTAAGTCAATTCACCCTCAAAGACTTTCACCTACATAATTTATAAATAAAATATCAAATGGTAATTACCCCATCCTTAGGGTTGGTGACCAGAGGAAAATATGTTGAGATTTTCATACCTATTTTATATTGTTTTTAATGATATTGCACTTTAAAGAAATGTATTTTTGATGCTTTGTTGCATGAATGATGAATTAGGGTCAATGGAGCAAAAAAATGCAAAAAGGAGCGAATTTGGAGCGAAAATGACCAAAATGTGGAGATTTGAACTGGCTCCCATAAATTGTTTCTTTTAAGGTGCTTTTATTTTGGTTGTGGATGTAGAAATGTTGGTTTGAAAAATTATCATTGAAAATTTGTTGTTCAAAAGTTGGTGTTTCAGAAGGAGTTTATCTGTTTGAGAAACAACTCTAAAAGCACTGTTGTTGACATAATGACTGTAATGTCTTTAGTATATAAATACAGATTAGTCTAAATTGTTTGAAAAATATAGTTATAAAATTGTTATCTATGAAATAAATTCAATGAGAATTTATTAAGTTCTTTTCATTTACAAGAGCATAACATAAATTAAGGTGAATATTAATTAAAACAAAAGAAAATATCAAATTATGCCAAAATTCATAATGATAAGGGACTATGATAGATCAAATGGTCATGCATAATTAAAGTCTGAAATTCATAATTTTATATAATATCAACAAAAAAAAGTTATTTTTATTCACAATAACATAAGGTAAATTAAAGTGACCATTAACTGAATCATAATAAATCATCAAATTATCCCGAAATTCATAGTGACAAGATATTGTATGGATCAAATTGTCCGAGTTCCTGATTTTCAGAATTAAAGTCTGAAATTCATATAATATTAGCCAAAAAGAAAAGTTTGCTTAAAAAATAAAAACCAAACAGTTTGTAGTTTGTCCTCCAAAATACATAAACATCTCTAAAACCGATACAACGACAACAACAATAGAAACACTATAATTATAGAATCAAATAAATGTAAAGTCTTCACAAGAAACTTAACTCTTTGACATCATTTACATTGTATCATCAAATGCATAAATTTTTTCGTCAGGAAGCTCCTCTATTGTGTCCCTCGGTTCATCAATCCAGTGAAAAAATTTGCAAACTCTGTTTGTTGAATTTTTTAGACATTTGTAAAGTTTTCATCCCTCATTGTCATCTCTCTAAGTCGTGAAATCACAAAAAATCAGGTCAATGTTTGATCCCCCTAGAGTTGTTGAATTGCTTGAGCTCATGTTCGATATTGTAATCTTGTACATAGAAACAACAAGAGAAATTTACATAACTAGCACATAATTCTTATATATTGAATAGGCAAAAAACGACAAACATTGTCATTCTCATTAAACATCTGCATTAAAAATACCGCTTAGTATTAATAAGGATAATCCATACTAACTAATTGGAAACATAAAATTGTAGGTCACGACTATCAGATTTGTTGCCATATGATGCAAAAATGCTAATGTTTATTCCACCAAATTTTCAATCAATGCTTTCCCTCCATGAGTAGCAAACAATGCAATGCATTGACAATAATTAAAATAAAGGAGTTCAGAGCAAAGAGCACAATGCATTCCCTACTTAAGAAACATTAGAACATCAAAGTAAGCTAGAACTACAACTTCAGATATGTTCAGAAAAAAAGAAGTTATAATAAGGAGAGTTGCATATCTAACACATGTAATAGTCTGTTAAAATGTAGAAGGCCAAAGGCCAATCTGAGGGATTCAGAGTCAACACATGAAGCTGAAAAATCTATGATCATAAGAGAGCAATAGACCCATAATTCATGGGATCTTGGTTGTCAATAAAATGGAGAAGGCCATCCCAAAGAATCCCTTGGGTCAAATGACTCATCATAACCCTTTAAAGAGGTATCAACCAAAATACAAAAGCTGCACTAGCATGTAAAGCCAGATCATAAATTTACATGTGCAACAAACAAAACGTTCTTTGCAAACAAATCCAACTCCAAACTTCAAGCATTGCTTCAAATTTCTACCCAGAAACAGGTGATATCAAGTAGCAATCAAAACCTTCCTTGCATTTATAGCACCAATTAAATGATATTCAAACAAGTGTTGAAACCACAAAGCATTTTACAAGAAGAACTCATTAAGAATACATAGAGATTGTGTGATATGCTTGTAAAACTGCAATTCGTAATTAAACAACCATCACTATTGTTGGAATTAGCCATTAGACTTCCAACATTCAAACTGATAACTCTCACTACCCAAGCAGGTCGACGAAATCCTCAAAGGAAAAAATATAATCCAAAAAAGAAAAAAAAATTATTGCATTTTAAAACTTGTAAATTACAAGATCATTATGTGATATATAAGTAAATAACCAATATTCCTAACTAAAAACTATAAACTCTCTTAGTTGAGGCTACAAACAATTGCTCTCTTAACTGAGCATTTTAAAAAGGCTAGCATTATTAACCAAGAGAGCAAAATCCCAACAGCTAAAATTAAAATACAAAAAGAAAACTTTTACCACAAGTGATATCAAATTTTAAGTACATCCCAACTAGATCCGAGCTTGTTGGTAAAAAATAAAAGTCAAATTCAATGAACCCTTTAAAACCATAACACTGAAGAATGAAACACTACAAATATTTAGCATACAAATCTTAATACATACTCTTGACCTCATTTTTTGTTGAGGTCTAGGTTTTTCCTCTTTAGTAACCTAGAGTCTAGTCATATGATTTTCCAGTTGACTATTCCTAGAGGACTAGAAAAGGAACCCTCACCATTAGAAATTTTAAACTCTTTTTTGCTCAACTTGAAGTTCCACATGTTGGTCCTGACCTCTAATACTTAGTAGGTGGGGTCAGTATGAAGGAGCTCAAGAGAAGTTTCCCATAGGAGGGAAAAACCTTAGGACTAACCCTGTGTGGTTTGGTCTTAGTTAGACTAGCTCGCACACACTTTCTTACATAACCCAAACCTTAAGACCCCTTTAATTTGATCTCCTAACTCCTTTTGAGAAGCTCATGTGGATGAACCCAAACCCCCAGTCCTTGGCTAAGAAGGTTAGGACCTGCATATTGAACATCCAAAATAAGCCATTATATGGCTGCAACTGGTTTGGCATGGCTTCATGACTTACTTGCCCATTCTAGCCCAAAATTACCAAATTATCAAAATACCCCTACAACCGTAATTTTTGCCAAAAATCCAAAAATTACCCAAAACACCCAAATTTGTCCAAAAGTCATCTCAAATCACTCACCACTACCTAAATTGACCAAGATTCACCAAAATAACTAAATTTCCAAAATACCCCAAAACTGTCAAAAATTACCAAAATGCACCTCATAACCCAAAAATTCCCAAATATTCACAATTTCAATTTTTAACTATCACATTGACCAAATTTGTCCAAAAGCCCCAAATTACCCTTAAAAGCCCAAATTTCCCCAATTTATCCTCAATCTTAACCCAATTGACCCCAATTTTGCCCAATTTCAATTCCAAATCAAAATTCAACATCACTAATACCAATTGAAGCCAAATACAAGCTCAATTTGACATTCAATTTCACCCAAATAAAAAAGGCCCAATTGTGACCATATGTTTAAATCTACTAAATTGACATTTCAATTAAATTCAAAATCACTTGAAATCCTTTCCAATTTCTTCATGACATCTCGCTACACCAAATTCAACATTCAATTGATCCAAATTTTAGCCTAAATTCAACCTTTAAAAAGCATAAGCCCACCATGTTTAATTTCAAAAACCCAAATTCAATTAAAAGCCCATATGACAATTTTCCCCCTCATCATCCATTTCATTAAAATCACTCTCTAAGTCTTAAGTCCACGATCAAATCATTCCAAATCAAGTCTCATGACAAACACCACCAAATATCTCATAAAATTCAAAATCCTTTCTCATGCAAAAGAGCCAAGCCAAAGGGAAGCCATGAAGTCATTCACAAGCCATAGATGTGCCATACGAGCCTTGCCACCTCATCAAGCTATTAATGGCAAGAGGCCAAGCCACTTGCACACCTCCTTAAAAAGGTTTTAACCCTTTTAATGACACACTCTAACCCATGTTTAGCCAAAGTTCTTTGGATGGTGACTTATCCCCAATGATTAAGCTGAGCCAAATGATCTCCTCTTCAGCTCAAACCAGCTTTGGTGGTTGAGTCCAACCAAAATCCATGTTTTGATCCAATTTGAACCAAAATGACACTTCCCTCATTCCTCTTTAATCCAAGACCTTTACACATGGCCAACCCTAATTAATTGCACCAAACCTAAGCCCTGAGCTCCCTGATCAAATGGTAACCTGACCCTGGCTGGCCGACCACCTTGGCTACCGAAAAACATTATGGCCAAGGGGGAGCAAGGAGCTAAAACTCAAAATTGAACCCACATGATGTGCACAAGTTTAATTGGCCATTGGAACCTTTCTTCACTCCACCTAAGCATCATTTTTCACCCACTGGCCAGCTATGTTGGCCTCTCCTCCCCTTTCTATTTAAAATCACCCTCCACGAACAAGGGGGGAGAGCTTGAAATTCCTTTGGGAGACTCTGCCAAATTGTTCCCAGAGCTTCTTCAAGACCTCTTGAGTGAAATGAAACCATTCTGTAGCCCTCTTTCCCATTAATCAGAACCAATTCCTCAACCCTAATTTAAGCTTGAAAAAGGACATCCCTCAAAACTCCACCAAATCTAAATTAATTGCACCCACACCATCCCCTGAGTGAGAAAAGAAGATCCCCCTCAAAAGCCCTATCACCAAACCACCCTAGGGTAGACTTTGATCAACCCCCTAAATCGTCCTTGGTCAATTTCATACTTAGGCATTTCACCACAGCTTGAGGCTTCATCTAGAAGCTCTTTGGACTCAAAAAAGCTTTTGGAAGCACCCAATCGAGGCCATTGGGCAAATGTATTGAACTCTCCTCTTAAAACGAACTTCATTTAATTCTCCATGCTTATATACTTGATTTAAGACTTGATCAACTATATGGATATGTTCTCCTAGTCAAGACAAGCCTATAGGAACAAAATGCACTTAATTTGGTTAAGTATTGAGACAAATATTAAGGTTTGAAGTTGGACAGTTCTCGGGCTAGGAATTTGGGGATGATGAACGGATGTCGTTCGTTTCCGCGTGTATCAAATGGATGGTTGTGATTGCATCAGATGGATGAATTGAACAAAAAGGCGGGCCGAGTCAGTGCCGAGGTGGCTGGCGGCGCCGAACCGGAAGACTCCGCGTGGAAAGTTCGGATCTGCCTAGGTTGAGGTGGCGCCGCATCACTTAAATAGAAAAATAGGTATTTTTCTTATTAATTTAAATTTCAAAACTTTAAAAATGTATATCTTGGTGTAGGAAAATCACAAAAATAAAAGAAAATACCCTCTTGCTTAGTGAACAGAGGAGAACAATGTGGAAATGGTTTCATTTCTGTTTGATGCATGTATGATTTTTAATTAATTAAATGATGTTTTCCTAATTTGGATTTCCTATTTGCATAGACATTTCACCATGACATGGGACCATGGGGCTTTTGATATCTCTGTTGTTAGGTTTCTCCTCTGGTTTTTTCCAAGTTCAAGGGGCATCTCTAACTAGAGATATCTAATTTTCAAGTTAATGGTTTAGGTTTTTGTATAAAAAAATACAATAATTAAAATATTAATCAGAAAAATAAAAAACTTATTTTTGTAGGTTCACTGTGGTCAGAGGACCCAAGGAAAAATATAAACATGAATTAACTCATTAAAAACAACCCTAATTGTCACCAACCCCTAAAAATAAATAAAAATTAAATTGGAGTAATTGTAAATGTAAATGACATAAAATCATTCTCCACTATAATTTAATTTCAGAGGGGTTCCCCATAAAAATTTCTAGTCAATTGGAGTTAATTTGACCATTAAAATAGATTAATTAAGTGAAATGATATTTTTGACATTAAAATAATTAAAATATAATTTTAAAAATGAATAAATTAACTTTGGGAGCTCCTTATGACTAGAGGAATCTAAAAAAATAAAATTGGAATTAAAATAAACACTTCATTTTTTAGCCAATTTTAAGCATTTAAATAATTAAAAATTAATTTTAAAATTATAAAAATTATAAAATTGTGAAAACATACTAAAGTGTCACATTTGACTTGTTGACCAATTGAAACTAATTAAGATAATTTTCCTAATTTTCTAAGTGAAGATATTAATTTTTAAAGGCTTAAAATGAATTTTCTTTAGTTCTCCACTAAAATAATTCTAATAATTAAAATATAATTACAAAAATATGAAATTTATTTCTTTGGGTTTCCCGGACTCAAAGAGATTTAATAAAAATATAAAACTTAATTTTCTACTTAAATAATATTTTCTATTTAATTAAACTAAAAAAACAAATAATTCTAATAATTCAATTAAATCTCTAAAAATCATAAAAATTGGTCTAAATGATCCTCTGACCTAGGAAAACCTCTAATAATTTCCTTAAGGATATGATTTTTATTTTGGTTGAGTTATTAAATTTTCATTAAAAATCCTTATTTTTGCATTAAAAATAATTATAAAATTAAATAAATTCAAAAGAATTACATTTTCTCCTCTGATGTTTTAATTAGCCCATGAGTGGGGCAACATGAAATTTTAAAATTATTTGCATTAAATTTGATAAATTATGAAGTGTTAGGTCCTTAGGGACAAAATTGTAATTTTGATGATTTAGCCTTAATTATTATTTAGGCTTAATTAAAATGGGAAATGGGTAATGAATAATCTTAACTAACAAGTATTGATGATTGAAACATAAAAGGGATAAGTGGTAGTAACCAATCTCACTTTTATTTTATTAAAGATAAATTCATAATTCCTTACATTAATGAAGTTTGGAAGAATGATTAAATAAGAAGATATCAAGGTGAGGGTTTGATTTTGGAAGAACATAACTCACTAATTTTAAACCCCAAATAGGTGTATGATTCAAGATAATGACTAAGAACATAAAAATTTAAATGGTTTTTTTTTAATTACATATCTACCCATTAAACTTTAAGGGCTTAGTAGTAAATTATGCCTAATCAAAATTTGTCTAATGAGTTTTAAAAAATGAACTATGATTAATTTGAAACTTTTGAAACACTACAAGCCCATTCTTAAAAAAAATCAAATCAGTTAAGCTTCTTAATTAAGTCAATTCACCCTCAAAGACTTTCACCTACATAATTTATAAATAAAATATCAAATGATAATTACCCCATCCTTAGAGATTGTGAGATACACGGGGCCCGGTCTCTGGACCTTTCTCATACTCTTTTGGATATCTTGAAACATGATTAAACTTATTATGCCTTGCTTGAGAAATCATCTATACATTTAAATGAATATGATCCACAAAGTTATGACATAGAATTTGGTAGGCCTGCGAAAAACCTATTATAGGCTTTACTTTCCTGCAAATTATAAATGTTTACTGAAAAAGATACTAAATTTTCAAGTGGATGAACAAGAAGACTCGACAATCACGCTTTTATAGTTCACAGTACATTCTTTTCCTGTGCTTTCTTTACTGTATTTTTCAAGCTTATAAACTTGCATGTTAAATAACAATTTCCCCCTGCATGTCAAAACCAAATTCTTTAGGATAACCACCAAACTGAAACCAAAACTAAAAATCAAAATAAGATAAAATTCACCGCCACAATATTCAAAATATATGACAACTCAAAATTTAATCACAAACAGAACGAAACAAAAATTACAACTAATTTAAAATGTCTTTATCGAATGATCGGGAATCCCTTGGAGGAGGTAACCTACGGTTGCTAAAGAGATTTCCCATGGTCTAAATCAAGTATGAAACTCATTAAGTTGAGTTTAGTAAATTCATTTGGACTGAGTGAATTCAAAAGAAAATAGTGGTACCAGAACGAGGGAACCGTAGGATCATAACCGATGTCGCTCGAATCAACTTTAACATCCCCCATAATATTTACTAAGGGAACATTTGATTTGACATATCAGAAAGTGGCACATTAAAAAACTTAAACTTGTTACGACGAAGAACTTGGAGCTAACATCATGGGCAGCACAACTATCTTCAATAGCAGAACATGCCTACATCGGCTAAACAATTCCTTAGAATTAAACAACGATCCATAGGAATTCGAGGTTATTTATTTATGCAACATAAATCATAAACTTATCTTTAGGTCTTTGTATAACTCTGCTATGCAATTTAAGGCCTAACTTATTTTAGGATTCCGAGGTTGTCATTCGTCACGACCTAAATCCTCACATCTTTCAGGCTATTTGTGTGATCATTTCACAAGAATATAAGCCCTAATTAATAAAATTGGCAGGATGAAATACTCAATAGTTATATTCTCCAAAACTGAAGCCAAACAGTAGGATAGTTTGGGAGGTCACTTAGGTTCTCCTCAGGATCTACGATGTCCCCCTAGTTTTTCTCCCTTTGGATTCCAAAAATAAATGTGCCAAATTTAAGTCATTCCCGGTTCACACTTCTTTATCCGATCTCGTTGAAAAGTTCTATTCTTTGGAACTTCTTGAAGATAATATCCCCTGATTTTTTATCGAAAGTTTTCTTAGATGACTTCGGTTATCTAAGATGTGATTAAATATAAGGGCTTCTCGTTATATGAAACATTTCAAAAACCCAACTTAATATAAACCCTATTAAAATTTTTATATTAAATAGAGGAACTTGTCGGCTTATAATATGGTTTCGTAGACCAAATAGATGTCATATATTTCTTAGTTTATTTGATCGAGCCTCACCCTCAAGTTGTGTTTATCTTTCGGGATAGATACATAGCTTGAGGTGTAGTGCACTTTCATCTAAACTTTGAAAGATATAAGATCAGTTTGATTAAATATTTTTCTAAACTTAAATGTATATAAATTAAATGTCCCTCTGAAGCAGGTAACTAAATTTCCATTCCGGCAGCCGACAGCTTCCACAGGACTAATCCCCCTAAAATTGTGCCGACACATACCACTTCAATGCAAAAGATATCAGGTGATATAAGCTTTAATGAAGTATATATCAAACCAAATGGGCATTTGATTACATATCACTTCAATGATAGCAAACAAATATACCTTAATAGATTTCCACACACACAAAAGTAATAAAAGTAAACATATTTTGATTTTTACAACCTTTTTTTTCGTATCTAGTGCCATAAAGTTTCACGTCTAAACCAACAAGAATAAAAGTAAATAGATTTTGATTCCTGTAACTATTTTTTTCATATCTAACACCATAAAGTTGCATGTCTGAATACACATGCACTCCTCAATTCATATATAACACCATAAAGTTATCCTAACCAAAATTTTCTACACCAAAGCATCATCCTGAACTAAAAATGAATGCAAAATGTTCACTTTAATAGAAACATCGACACAAGGGAACATGAGGAAATTCTGAAACTCCCAAAATACCACTCAAATCTTTTATAAGATCAACAGTCAATCAACCTGATCGACTAGACTGGTTCCAGTAGTGAACTGTGTTATCAAAAATTAAAACATTCTTCAGATACATTACATAATACGATGAGCATAACAAGCATGCATACAATATTAAATCAATAACTAATTAAAGCATCAATGATATGCTCTTGCAACTCGGAAATCTCATCCGCTCCTTCTCTATCTTGAACGCTGGTGTTGATGATATCTTCATCATTTTCCATCATTGATTCACCCATGTAATGTTCATATGCTTCAGAAGGCACTGATTCATTATCATCTACACTTACAAAGTCAAATATGAAATCCAAAGAATGACGTCATATGTAATTATGAAGTGTCATTATTGCAGCAACAATTATAACCTATTTCTCAATCGAGTAGGTTGTCATATCTCTTAGAATAACCCATTTTTTCTTCTAAACTCCAAAAGCCCTCTAGATCACACCCTGTAATGATGAATGTTGTTTATTAAACATCTCTTTTCATCCCCACACAACTTGACTAGCTCTTTTGAAGTCTGGAATGTGATATCTTGTGTTAGAAAAAATGTTTTAAAATCATCGTTACAGTGGATATCAAACATCCACTAAATAATATTTCACTTTTAGGACAATCAACAATGTGTTGTTATGTGAAACTTTAATATAAGGTTTAAGGAAGAGTTATCCAACTTGAAAGTGACAAGGGAAAGTTATGCATACAAGATTGTGTTGCAAACTTGAATACTTGACTATCATGAACATTACCTTCCATGACAAAAGTGAAACACATATTGAAGTGACATACTGTCATTACATTATGTGTAGGTAAATCAAAAAGTCTATTATATGCAAACTTTTCAGTATTTGACACACGTGCATTAACATGTGTTTCATCAATAGCTCCAATACAATCCTATATAAAATGTTAAAAAATTTAAATTTAAATCTTTGCTTTACTTTCGATGAAAATAAAAAAGAATTCGATATACCTTAAATTATGACATATATCGAGATCACAAAATATTTTTATAGGAATATTTCAGAAAGTTGGGCTTTCGTGCTTGATTACTTCGGAAGTCATACTTACCAAGATATTTAAACTAATAGAGAAAATCAACTAATGATTTTGGATGAGTGCTGAAATCTCTCACATGTTGACCTTATTGATTAATTATGTGATAAAATGTAAAGTGTTATAGCAATATCTCTTTCGAAGTCCTTCTAGAAGTACCTCAAAGACCATGCCTATTATGTAGTTCATTTAAAAAATCAATAAAAATTACTTGACTCATACAAAACATGTTATGGAATCGACTCGGATGCCCCTTAAGAAGTCTATTTATTCATTTGTCCCCGGTAAATTTTGACGTCATATATGGCATGCAAGCGATGGATGATTCATAGTATGCAGTGAGAATACATACAACTGTTGTAGTAATTTTTTTTTGCAACACTCTCTACGTACTCTCTCTCGATGGAATTTATAGCTAGAAAAATAATAGATAGAAAAAATTACAACTCATTAAATCAAATGAGAAGACACATCACATGTGCTAGCATCAATAATAATAGTTATGCCAAAGTACATCATTAAATGAGATTAAAATAAGAGCAATTGTTCTGCCACAAAAAAAATGTCATAAGTAGATATTAAACAAAAATGTGAGAAGCACTTCACATGAAACACAAATAGACAATAGTAATCAGACATTGTGATTTTCATATAAGAAATGTATGTAATGGACCCTCCTCTCAGGTGTCATGGACGTGAAAACATCCCTCTTCACAGGATCTTCAATTAGCTTCAATGAGTTCAAATACAAGGAAATATCCTAAAAAATGTCTTGTATATGTTCAAGTACTTTTATTACATCAAGAATAAATGAAAATTATTGTGTGATGGTAGCCTCAAAAGATAAGTTCGTGCATTCTGTAACTAGCTCAAATATTTGGCTTCATAGGTACGCAAGACCAATTTTTTTAGTACAAGTTGCTCTTGCGTTTAAAGAAGGTGGTGTTCTTGCTTTGCTAGATTCACTAATATCAATTATGTCATGCGGTGATCTCTTAATAGAATCAGTCAGGCTATATCTAGGCTCTTTTGAACCCTGAGCAGTTCAATAATGTTTACTAGTCGCAACAACACCACCAAACATACCATCTAGCTCCTCTTCTAGTTGTGGTTCAAGTTCACCAAACTTAAATTTCTTAGCACTTGGTATAGCCTATCATTCATTAAATCAGAAGTAAGAAGTTATGTATAACAAGTGTGCTTGCCGGGAAAATTTAAATATATATGTATTAAAATAGATTTGACCTCTAATTTCTCCTTCCATTAATCAGTTGATGCATCTATGGTGTTTTTAATTGGATCTCAACCAAGGCCAGTGGATCCTCTTTCGAGCTATTTCTAGATCTTCCAGCCCTTTTTAACTGGTTTCATTTATTTTTTAATTGAATTCGATCATGCACCTTTTTAGTTTTCTCATAAAAATTGTTTGTTTCGCCAAACCTCTTTGTTGAAATGTGTTGTTGGCCTTTTTTTTAATTCAACTTCTTTCATACATATATCACAAAAAAAATTATAGTTTCTTTTTTCCAAATAGCAGATGATGTTCAATCACTTGTATTGTCTATTTGCTAAAATGAGTTCAAAACTTTAATCAAAGAGCATATAACAAATAAATAAATAAATAAACATTACACCATTTCACCCTAAAAAGATTGACATTTTTTAGGAGCCATTGAGGCCAATGCAAGAAGAGAATTTGAACTCAATTAATAGTAAGAAAATGAAAAAACTAACATAGAAATCACATATTAAGTTTACAAATTTGATGATATGTGAGCCTAATAAAACTAAATGATGCCTTCCAACATCAACATAATCATAAGTGAATGTAATTGGTCAAACAGTAGCAGTTGCTGGGTGATGCGCCTCTGGTGTGTGCTATTTTTCTGTGTGTTTTATGTTAATTTAAATCTTCGGTAACAGTACTAAAAACTTGACCCGTCCCAAACTTACGCAATAATTTAGCTTTCATAAATATGACCAAAATCTTGACCTAATTTACATTAAGTATTTAATGTGCAAAATCGAAATATTATATAAAATATATAAAATAGTTCATACACTAGGGGTTCTACGCAAGTGCACGTATCGCTTCAAGTAATATAGGCTTTCTTTAAAAACGCCAGTATCGATCTCACAGAGAAGTGCAGTAAGAAATCCATTAGGCTTGTTCTAGTCTAATACTATCAAGTCTTAGTTTGGAAGATGGAAATTCTTATGATAATAACATAACTCGCAATATTTAAACTATAAAAATAAAAGTAAGAAAGACAAGTTAAAATGAGTTTACTGAATGCTAACAGAAACTTAACTAAAAGAACTAAATTTACTAAACTAATTTCTAAACTTCAAAGTTAAATTTACTAAGAACTAAACAAATTTTTTGTAACAAAGAGTTCAAATTTAAGAAAGCTTACTTCCCCTTTACAATGAGTATATGAATTGTAAAGAAATTAAAATCATTTAAAAATATATAATTGTATTGTGCCAAATAGGAGCAATCTTATTCTTTAACCTCTTTTAAGTGCACAAAGAACATTGACTAATCCAGAGTTTGATCCCTAATTTTGTGGTTAGGCTGGGAGGATACTGTCTGCCACTTCAGAGCTCCCACTACTCTCTCACATGAAGGCTAACAATCTCGCATTAGTTTCCAATCAACTGGACCAAACTGGAGATTTTAATCTGTCACCTTAAAATCTTCATTTTTGCATCCAACAAAATATATTTCCCTATTTATTTGCACTCAACCCCATGGAATCGAATGTGACTCTCACCATGTTGTAGAAATCATAACCCTTTCGGATCATATGTTTCTTAAAAAAAATTAACATTTCAATTGGCCAAATCGAAAAGTTGATGAAGATCAGAGTTCAAATCATCACAATTTCTTGACATTTAAAACCGTATAAAACAAAATCTATTCTTCACAAAACTAAATCTTATTGTAGGGAGAAGGATAAAGAAGACTATTTAGAATTCATGAGAATGATACGACAAAACACAAATTTCATATATAAAAACAAGTTTACAAACAAAGAAAAAAAAACACAACTTATCTCACACTTCTTCCGAATAAAATCTCTAGAAGTTCCCTTTAGGCACTTTCTCTCTTTACAATCACACTCAACTCTCTCCTAGAAATGTAATGCATAACAAATCTCTCACATTCCCCCTCCTCTTACAATCCTAGAAGAAAATCCTCTCTTCTCCAAAGCCTTCCTCTCACTCTCACGCCACACACACACACACCCACACATTTTTTGCCCCGGACTTCTCTTTCTTTTATTAGAGGCTGCCTCCTTCCAAAAATAATTCAAATTTCCTTCTAAAATTCTCTCCAAAAGTCAAACCTTTTGAATTTCAAAAGATATGTCTATTGATTCAAGAGACATATCCCTTCATTAAAGAGTCTTCCAAATTGTCTAGATGCATTGAATCACTCCATGGGGTGTTTGAATTATTTGGAGCCTTCAAAATCATTTAAAAATTTGTCTCGAACCACCTTAATTTGTCTTATATCATCTCTGGTGCCGCCTCAGGCACTAGTTCTCTGTATTCTTGTGCCTTAGGCTCCTCCCTGCAGCAACTCCACCGTTTTGCTCTGTTTGGCTCCGTTTCGCCCCGTTTCAAATGTGTTTCACTCATAACAAATGTACCTATAAAATAAGCATGAAAACAACATTTCCTTAAAGTGTAATTTTATTTAAAACATGTGAGAAATGTAAAGTAGATTAGGCATAAAAAAATATTGAAATGTGTCACGTAAGAATTTTCTTTCTTGTTCGTTTTTTACTCCAAATTGCACCATTTTTGCTTCATTTTATCCAAAAGTTCATTTCTTGTAACTGAAACAAAAATATACAAAATAACTTTCTTTAAAGTATAATATCATTAAAAATCATCAAAATTGAGCATATATATATATATATATATATATATATATATAAGTAGGTAATTTTTAGGTGTGTCACTAGGTTGACCATTAAAGCCTAAATTTTGTAATTTAAATCATTGCAGAGACGTAAAAGGGGCAAACATATCATAAGAGCATGGTAAAATGCAGAAGAGTTTGGGCCATCAAAGCAAAAAACCATATAATCAAAATTTCTAAAACATTTCGAGTGATTTCTCAAGCGGAGCCTTCAACAGTATAATGACTAGTAAGCTTTCGGCTGACAGAGCTGATTTCACATTAGGCTCCATCAATAACAACGAGCATAAAAAAACAAACTTTTAAGTTGGCCGATTAACATACCATAAATAAAGATTATTTGGTTATTAGTGCTCAATCCTGTAATACAAAACTTGCGCCATAGAAAGAGTAGGATTCCATATATTCATTCAAAATAGCTCAAATTTGGAACATGTTTGAAACAAATATCTATAATAGATTTCGGTTTGGATTCCACAATATCAACACAAATATCTACCATAAAAGGTGACTGTAGAATCAAGAGTGTGGGTTTAAGTTACCTGTAGATTTGCTTGACCCAACTATACAGTAAATTGGGGCCTTATGAAGCCAAATCATATTAAACTAAACAAAAAATTTGCTACTTGAAATTCTAATAGCATAATTCTATAAATAAAGATAATCGAGTTCCAAATCCCATAGGAACAACTCAGGAGAAGAAGAAGGGAAGATAATGGCAAGAGAATAGGAGTACCAGAGAGATTACTAGACGAGCAGAGAAGAAGGAGGGGCGAGATCGAACGCTAGGGCATGAGAGCAGAAGAATGTGAGACGACCAATAGAAATGCCTAGGGCACACAAAAGAAAATACTAAGCTCAGGGGCGAGCAAGCAAAAAAACCAAAACCGTGATTGGTCTTTATTTGCAAATGGCGGAACACGAAATTCAATCTGCGTTCATGATTCTACGGTAACCCAAACCTGTGTTCCAGGCCGAATCGCTGAAAAGCATGAATCAAACGTTAGAAAACAAGGTTTGGATGAGAAGCTGGTTTTAAAAGCTCAAACAAACACACACTTAATCTTTTTATTTTGATATCCAACATTGTTTGGCAACCATGATTAATGTTTTAAAGATTTTGAGAATATTTTGCTATTAATCTATAAACTGCACTATATATTATATTTGGAGGGAAAGAAATAACACAACATTTGACTCAAATTGTGCCTTCATTTCTACCAATATTTTGAAAATTAAAGCTAATATGCATGTTAAATTTAGTAGATAGAAGCAATTAAACGTGTTAGATGAAATTAGCTTCAATTTCAGAGCTTTTGTTTTTTCAGTTTTCTTTTTGGAGCCATTTCCTTGTCTCGGTTTGGAAGTTGTTCTATTTAGAATTTTGATGTCTCATTTGGTTTCTCATAATGAAAAAAACAATATTGTCTATGTACTTGTGATTTTGTTGTTACTTGAGATTTTTGTAAGAAAAAGTGTCAGTATGCATGTGTTGCTCAAGTAAAGATGCATCATAATTTGATTTATTGTTGGTAAAAAATTTGCGGGGATATTCTTTGACATTTCTTCTAGCTCAAGAATTAAGTGATAACTTTAGAACAAGTTGGATGGTTGATATTTTTCTTAGTTCTCCTGTGCTTGACGATTTCAGATTCTCTCCTATGTTTATTTGTTGTATTTTGTATTAGATATATTACAAGTTACAACTTCAATTTAGCTAATTTTTGTTACAAAAATTTTCTTTATCTCCATGAATTGTTGCCTTCACTACCATCTATATTATTATAGCAGTCTAATTTCTCAGTGCCATCCTATTTTATTGTAACAATCACATTTTGCTATAGTGTTTCAGTAGGATTAATTTTCTTGAATGGTCATTTTGGCAACAAATGGTTTAAATTCTCAATAACTTTGGCACTTTCAGTCTAAACATTGTACAAATCATTTTAGAATTCATCTTATTGTTTTAATAGTTATCCTTATTTTTTAATAATATTTTTTATTCGATGAAAATTTTTTCCAGGATCTTAAAAAAAGGTGCCAATACGCTCTCGAAATGGATGAAATAGAAATCATAAGTTCATATGATAAAGAGATGATGAGCTACACCAAGCCACCACAGCAACTGCGTTGTACTCATTATGGCAAATTACACTATTCAATGCGCTGACACTTATCGTATTCTAGCTCGACATTTGAGATTTTTTTTAATAGAATGAAAATTTAAAATTTTAAATAAATTTATAAAGTTTAAGTAAATTGATTGGTACTAATTACTAAATGATAAATGAGTTTCTCATACTGTATAGCCCAAAAATATGATCATCGAGCTGGAAGCGGTCTCTTTAGGCTCTCTCTCTCCCCCTCTTGTGAAAAGCTTGCTCTTCTTCTTCCTCACTTGTAACTTTACTTGTGTGGAATAAAAGGGGCAGCATAGCTCAAGGACCGTTTCTATTTGGCCCGATGAGCCAACTTTGTCTCTCTTTCTTTCCTTCTCCTTCTCCCCCACCCCACTGAAATCCGACTAAATTTTTGGGGCACAATCTCCCAGATAGATTTGGATTTAACATTTTGAATGATGCAGTGAGCATAGAATATGTCACCAACAAGACAAAAGGCCTACCTGGTTGGAGAACAAGCAAGACAGGGAAACAAGTAATTAGACATAAAAGAAGAAGAAGAAGAAGAAGAAGAAGAAGAAGAAGATAACATAAAGTGGCAATACACAAAGTGGATGTGATAGGATAAAAAGACAAAAAAAAAGAACTCCTTTCATTCAATGAAGGAAAAGATCCGTATAGAAGGACTGGAAAGAAGATAACTACCTCTTCTCTTTACTTTGTTCATTCTTTGTTCATTGAGGAAGAAATAGAAAATAAATGAAAGAAAAACTAAAAATGAAGACAAAATAAAAAACAAACAATAAGGAAAGAAAAACAAAAAATTAAAAAAATATACATCTTTCCTTTCTCATTTAAGCCTTGAAAGCATTCCTAATGAAAAATATAAATATTCTCTCTCTTCAAGCCTCACACAAGGTGAGCATGTAAACTCTCTTTAAGCCTCCCCTTGAGTAAAAGAACTTTTTCTAAGCCTCTCCTTTGGGACAAGCAAACAAGATCTACTTCTATTATTTAAATCCCTCCTCTGGGACGAGCATTCTAAGTATATATCTCTTGACTTGAGTCGCTACTCTGGGATGAGCGAACTAATATGTCTTTTTATGCTTAATTTTTTCTATATTTATCACATATTTTGAATGAAATTGCACTATAAAGAAAGATTATTTTCATGTTTATCTTGCATGTATAACACTTGAAGTGGATTGAAACTGAAACGGAGCAAAATAGTGACAAACAGGAGCAAATGAGGATGCTGCCAGCAGGGTGGCGCCAGTCTCTGCCCAAAAAATAGAGAAGGTGGCACCTAGGCACCCGAACTGTCCAGGGGAGCTTTTGCATGCCCCAAGGAGTTAATTGACGATCTAGTCGTTTGGAAAACAGAATTTTTGACATTTCTAAGTCCTGGAATTCTCAAGTAAGGTTGAGAGGTCATAGATAGAAGTGGGAAATGTAGATTTTTACTTATTTTGGAGAGATTGATGAGGGGATTTTGAGAGATATTTGTATGGGATTGTATTAGCATTGCATGGATCAGTAGGAGGCTTTGTTGGAGAGATTTTCATCTTTCTTTCAGTGGAAAAAAAGTTAAGTATTGCATTCTTAATTATCTTATACTTGTTGTAAACACTTATTTTGTGGGTTTATGTTAATTTAATGAAATTTTCTGTTGTGTGTGACTCCTGTTTTGTGAAATAGAATTTTTGTACTTTTTTTTGCAATGAATTGAATGAATGTTTAAGTTGTTGTGATGCATGTTAAAATAGGTTTTTCATATCATAGTGATGGTTCATACTTCAAGCTTCATTTACTAATCAATATCCCCAATTGGTATGTTAAAATTTGATGTAAACTCATAAGTTTCGAGAGGGTTATGGCCTTAACAACTAGGATGAATCACATTGAACTTATGAGTGAAGGAAAAGTAGTTCTATGAATCAATGCAATTTTTTAGAGATATACATTGATAGGTGTAAATTGGTGATTCTAAGGTAACTGACTAGAATCCTAACCAATTTGATCTAGGGTTTTGTACGTTAAATCTAAGTTAAGATATTAGAGGGCTATTATGAGAAGGAGACTCTAGGTTGACGGACTAGAAGTTTTGCCATGATAATCTAGTTATTTTAAGGAATCAACCCTAGGTTAATTAAGCTACGTTATACACTGGGAAGAGGGTAACTTAATTTTTTGCTCCTATTGTCACTGGCTACATTAGATTCTACGCACTCCATTCCTACACATTATCCAAGTCACCACAAGAGAAAGTCAATTTTTACACCTCAAAATTCACCAAACCAATTTATCTAGTTAGGTCTAAATTTAGATTTAGGTTTGTATTTAAGAGTATTTGTTAGAAAAACATCCTTAATCGACATTCCATACTAAGACCTGATAGTAGTATACTAGAACAACCTAAGAAATTTTTTACCTCGCTTCCTTATGGGATTGATAATCGGGACTGTACGAGAGCCCTATGTTACTTAAATGATACATATACTTGCGTAGAACCCCTAGAGTGTAAACTATAAATCAAATTCAAAACTCTATAACATATCAATTTTACATACTAGCTGCTTAAAGAAACTAGGTCATGTTTTTAACCAGAAAATTAAATAACTGTGTAACTGCTGATTGGGTCACAAACAAAGTTTCTTCTCCCCCTCAAGAGACCTTCAAAAACTCATTTTCAAAACTCAAGTCGGAAAAGCTATGGAGGTGGTTCCCTACCTCGAAGTGACAAGATCCGTAAGGGGTAAGGCAAAATCATCCCACCAGTAAGTCTCGACGGCTACCCTCGCAAAGGCCACACTAATACTGCTTAAGACCTAGCATATAGTGAGGGCCGCTGTAGGCTTTGCACCGACAAGGTAAGAAAGATGAGTAAGGAGTTTTCCAATCCAAAATCTACGCTTGATTATATTCTTCAATGACCTAAACACTAGTAAATGATTACTTCTCCAAAAGACTCATTCACTAAAAGACAATAAGAAGATTGTTAAAAATTTCTAAGCTTATGGAACGATGCTTTCAAGATTAATGAGTTTTCTCATAGCTTCATGATACACCTAAAATATGTAGGGTTTTTAGACACATTTTTATACTTATTTTTGAGATATTACACTTTAATGGAAGATATTTGTGTCCTTTTCTTTTAGGTTCAAGTAAAAAGGTGAAAATGCTAAAATGAGTGAAAAAGGATCAAATTTAGAGCAAAAATGCAAAAATGGTCCAAAAGTGTTTTGGCGCCTATGTTAACCTCACTTTTGGGTGAGGGTTTTGGGTCTTTCCTTTAGTGACTAGGATCTAGCCTTAAGACTTTCCTAATAACTATCTTAACATCTTATAAATAATACACCCACCTTCTCATTAGACATTTCAACCAAATCTCTGTTCACTTTGTTGATTTTATATGTGATCAATAATCTTGAATGCAAAAATTAGAGATTACATAAGGGAACCCTGATGATAATTCCTATAGGACCTATGAACCATAGGAAGTCCTTGCACTGTTCTACACTTTTTTTGGACTTCAATACATTGTGCCATCATTCATAATCATCATGACCGTCGTAAATATTACATTTTCATATCACAATGTTGCAATCATTACACTCGTGGGGCTGACCAACATTATTTTAACACAGTTTCCCCTAAAATACCCCACTTGAATATTCTAATTTTTCAAAATTTCCCAAAACTGCAATTGAATCACATAACCCACTTCAAACCATTTGATATTATCATTTAGATCATTTGAAACATAAAAAAAGTTGCAAAATAACCCAATTTTCCTAAAAATTATCAAAATACCCTGAACCCCAAAATATCAAATTTTCCAAAATCACCCAGAGTCACCGATAAATCATATAAATCTCACCAAATCATTCATTTTGTCTTCCTGAGAATTTTGACTGTAAGCTTTCTATACTTCCTGACAACTTTTTGACACATCGACACCAAAATAATGAATATTTAAAAAATATTTCGGGGATCACAAAACCTCCCACATTGATCGAAAATGACCCCGGACACCGTCGTTTGACTCTAAATTTCTTCCTGAATCACCTTGAGCATTTAAATCAACCGTTTGACAACTTTGACCAAAGTCGACAAAAATTACCAAAAAGTCACTCATGGCAAAAAAATTCTCAAATCCTGTAAAATAATTTCAAACACTCCTAAAATCAATTATTGACCATCTATTTGGTCGAATTTGACCAAATTCACTCACTTTGACCAAAATCGTCAAATTGAGCTTCGTAATCAATCAAATACCTCAATTTCAAATTCAACATTTTTAGATCCAATTTCAAATGAATTCAAATCCATTTAATTGACTCATGATCAATTTACAAAATGATTGATCGTGAACTAAATTTTTGAAGAAAATTAAATATGACGCATTTTTGACATGATTCTCATAAAGTGGTCTGAACGACCCCGAATGACAAAACAGACTGTGTGATCGCTTCCAAAAAGTCAATTTTACCAAGGGGGGACATTCATTTTACCATGATGTCGCGTCTAAACAAAAAATATGTAAATGATAGTAAAAATAATAATAAATATTATGATATAACATAAAAAAAACTATTATATCCTATTATTACAAGGCATGCTTCAATCTTATCATATTTATTATTCATGCATGATAGTTCTTAAAATATTATATATATTTATATATATCTAGCATGCAAATATCCAATCCCTTGGGGGTTGTTATGCTCTCCCACGCCTGTTCTCTTTTACACATCTCTCTCTCTCTCTCTCTCCAGCCCATAAAAAAAAACCTCTCTCCCTCCCCTCTACAACCCATAAAATAATAAAAATAGAAATAAAAAAATCTCTTCCTCCCTCTCTCTCCCAAATCCTCTCATGAGCAGGCGCCGTCAAAATTAAAAAAAAAAAAGAAAAAAAAACTAAAATCATGCGCAGCCTCTCTCCCACACCTTTCTTTTTCCCCTATAAAAGCCATCATTCCTTCTGCACTACACACAGCAGCAGCTGCTCATACTCCTCCCTCGCCGGAAATGCCGACATCGCCAGAAATGCCGACGTCGTCGGAAAAGTCGAAATCGAGCTAAATTCTGGCAAACCTCCAACCCGACACGAAAATCACGTCAAATCGACTCCACGAGGAGTTGAATAAGCTCAAGAAGGTCATTATATTCAAACCTAATTGAGGACAAACCTCTCAGGCTCCGAAATATCTCTTAAACTGAAACAATAATCCTGAACTTCCCTCCTTTCCAGATTGAAAAGTATACTACAAAACACTTAAGCATTCATATGGATGTGATCTACTCATTGATTTAAACAAAACGAGCCCAAGAACACGAAATTTGGATGAGAATCGGCGGAGAACGGACTCGGAGAAGTTTCAGCAGTCGGAATCCTTCCTGTTCGTTCGTCGCAGGTATCGTCATGGGAGTTAGATATTACTATGGCAATTCTTTTTTTATTTTTTTTTAATTCTAATAATTATAACTTAACATCAAAATTGCATAACTTTTTTTTGTCGAAAACTCCAAAACACAAACCGAAAGATGCTATGAAATCAAAAAAATGAGGAGAATTTTTCAAAACTAAAGTCATAATTTTTCATTCACTAAACATTTTAAAATTAATTTTTGAAGTTTTGGAGTATTTAAATCATAAAATATAAATGGAAAAAATATGAAATTTGACAGAGACATTAAGTGGTTTGGAAACAACCTTCTCGGATTTTTTCAAGTCATTTGATTCCTTTGTAGAAAAATTTCTTTTTTTAAGTGAAACGAGTCATTTTAAATAATTAAAAAAATAAAAAATATGGAATTTTCAAATCCTCATTGATTTTGTTCTTTGACTTTAAATAGATCTTGAAAAGCTTAAAACCATTTTAATAATCATAATTCACTAATTAGAGGAGTTGGCTTGAGTTAAGTTAGGTTAGCCTAACATGAGCTCAAGCTAACCTGGTATAGCTTATTTAGGGTTCATGTTGGTCCCCTAGCATTAGTGGGACTGATATGAATTCATCCCCTTAGGGTGAACCCAATTTAAACTCAATACTTTGTTAGCCAACTTCGGGGTTACATTAGCTAAGCCTAAACCTTAAGTTAGTTAACTCTAAACCAATAGAATTAGTTAACCTAAACATTATGTTAGTTAACCCTAAACTAATAGGATTAGTTAACCTAAAACTTAGGTTAGTTTACCCTAATCCATAGGATTAGCTAAGCCTAAACATTAGGTTAGTTAGCCCTAATCCATAGGATTAGCTAAGCCTAAACATTAGGTTAGTTAACCCTAATCCATAGGATTAGCTAAGCCTAAACATTAGGTTAGTTAACCCTAAACCAATAAGATTAGTTGACCTAAACCCTATGTTAGTTAACCCTAAATCAATAGGATTAGTTAGCCTAAACATTAGGTTAGTTAACCATAAACTAATAGGATTAGTTAACCTAAACCTTAGGTTAGTTAACCCTAAATCAATAGGATTAGCTAACTTAAACCTTAGTTTAGTTAACCCAAAACAAATAAGATTAATTAACCTAAAACTTAGGTTAGTTAACCCTAAACCAATCGAATTATTTAACCTAAACATTAGGTTAGTTAACCCTACTAATAGGATTAGTTAACCTGAACATTAGGTTAGTTAACTCTAATCCATAGGATCAGCTAAGCCTAAACATTAGGTTAGTTCACTCTAATCCATTGGATTAGCTAAGCCTAAACATTAGGTTAGTTAACCCTAAACTAATAGGATTAGTTAACCTACACCTTAGGTTAGTTAACCCTAAATAATTAGGATTAGTTAACTTAAACCCTAGGTTAGTTAATTGTAAACCGATAGGATTAATTAGCCTAAACATTAAGTTAGTTAACCCTAATTCATAGGATTAGCTAAGCCTAAACATTAGGTTAGTTAACCCTAAACCAATAAGATTAGTTAAGCCTAAACATTATGTTAGTTAACCTTAAACTAATAGGATTAGTTAACCTAAACATTAGGTTAGTTAACTCTAAACTAATAGGATTAGTTAACCTAAACCTTAGGTTAGTTAACCCTAAAATAATAGGATTAGTTAACATAAACCTTAGGCTAGTTAACCCTAATTCAACCCTAATCTTTAGGTAAAACAAACCTTAAGTCATAGCTTAGCCTTAAGCTAAACCTATCCTAAACCTTAGACTAGAACTTAACCCATATATTGAACATAAAAGAACCTTTTAGGTATAACCTTAAACCTAAGTTAAATCTAAACCCCTCAACTTGAACAACAATTCAGAAATAAAATAAAATACATTGGTAGGGGTAAAATTTATATAAAACATATTAAAACTTAAACTTAAACCAAACAAAATGAAATAAGGCTTTAAAGCATGGCTTTGAGGTTAAGTCAGTCTCAAAGTCATCAACTTCACATAAGTAATAATAAGTGAACAAAAATAACTAAAATAAAATACTTAAAATCTGACAACAAGATGTAAACAACCTAAAACTTCTCAACCCTAAAATCGATAAAGTAACTCAAGGATCAATTAAATATTAATCACAAAGATCATATAACACAACTTAAACACCTTTTTTGTTCTAGTTCAGGAAGATTTCTTGGACAATGCATTCTGTGGATGTTGACAAGAAACTTTTGGCCCTGTTAGGCAACCACCTTTTAGATTAAGTAAACTAGAGAACCCGGCGACCCGGGACGACGGAGCCATAGACATCTTGACTGAGTTACCACCAATTAAATAATTTAAATTTAATAAAAATTTAATAAAACATTGTTTCTTTATTTACTCTATTTATTGCTTTATGTATCCCAATGCATGTTCTGTTACTATTTTTATGAAACATAGAATGCATGTGTTAAGGACAAATAATGAAAAAATAAAAGTTGTTTAGATTATGAAGAACCTAGAAATCATAATATTGGGGAATTACTTAGCTTAAGTGAACTTAGCATTGTCCTAGGTTTGAACTATATCTCCACTACCCTTTAATTAATTTACTATAAAATTATTGAAACAAATAAAACTTTTAATAATAAGATTGGAGGACCTGAAGACTTGAAGACCAGAAGACATTTCAGTATGGAACTTGGAGCAAACTTCGTGGGCAGCTCATTCAAGACATTTTCTTTAATTTAATAACAATCCTTATGATTCAGATGTTGTCTTTTATGACAAAACCTCTCTTTTTTAGGCTCCTGCATAGTCCTCATATGCATGATGTCCTAACTTGTTTTATGATTCTAACGTAGTCACTCGAAGCAAAATCTCATATCTTTCTAGGCTTTTTTTGTAGATCATCATTATACAAATCTAAGCCCTAATTAATAAAACTGGCAAGAATTAACTTAATATCATCCTAAATTGAGCCAAACATTAGGATAGTTTGGGGGATTACCAAGAATCTACCCTAGATCTTTAATCTCTCATGCTTTTCTTTCTTTGATTCTTAAAATAAATTCTTTCATATTTGAACATATCCCTATTGAAAATTTCACAATCATGTTCGTTGAAAACCCCTCCTTTTGAATTCATGAAAACAAAATATTTCTGATTTTTATCGAGAGTTTTCTTAAGTGATCTGTTTGCTAAAGTTGTAATTAACTATAGGGGCTTGCCCTTATAGGGAACTTAAAAGAACCCAGACTTAAAATAAACCCTATTTGACTCCCATATTAAATAAAGGAATTTATCGGTCATCATGCAAACTTACAAATCAAACGGAAGTCATTTATTTCTATAGTTTATTTAATTGAGCTTATTGTCAAGTAGTGTATTACCTTTCAGGGTGGTACATTACTCATGATTAGCTCGATTATTCAAAATGTTGGAACCAATGGGATCAGTTTGACCCCATTTTCTTCAAATTAAAATACCTAATTTCTAAACACTATATTACGCTAAATTAAACCACACCCATCCGTATAGCGACCGACAGCCTAGGCGCCAGATTCGGTGCTTAGACACCGATGAAACAGAGAAGGCCGCGCCTAAGCGTTAGAGACCCCGCACTTAAGCGTCAAAGGCAGTTATTTGACGGGTTAATTCATTTTACCAAAATTTGAAGGGACATTTGAGGCACTTATTGGCTAAAGAGAATGGTTATGACCACTAGAAACGAAAATATGGTTAAAAGATTTGTGAAGGAGGCATCTCTTGGAAAATACATCGAATCAGGACACATTTTGAAGAGATACCAAGTCACCTCTTGCAAAATTATAAAAGAAGGAAGTTGAGAGAAGAAAATGGGGGAGTCCTGAGAAGTTCTTTAAATAGTAAATGAAGAAACTTTTAGATATATTTTTCAGGCACCACAAATTTATTTTATCCTTTTTTATTTTAGTTTTATTATGAGGGTTAAGAGTATTGTAAGAGAGAAGAGATTCAAATGAACTTCAAGAGTTTGATAGAGGATTTAAGATAAGTTTTTATCTTTGTTTTTAAACTACTTTTGGTTTTAATCGAGACTTCTTATTGGTTTGACAATGATTTCTACTTTTAAGCTAAAGTGTGGTTTTGTTTTCTTCATTGATGCTGAGTAGTTTTCTTTATCTTTCTTCTTAAATGATAAGTAATTAAAGTGTTGGATGGAAGTTGTGGATGATATTAATCTTTAATGTTGGAAAAAGTTGTTATGATTTAATTCCATGTACTTCATTTACTTCTTGATCAGACCAATTTAGATGTTAAAATTTATTGTAAGAACATGTAAGAACCGAGATGATATTGTCTCAGTCAACAACTGAAAAGAATCACATTAGGTTGTATGAATGAGAATGTAATTCATATGATTTAGTGCAAATAAATATGAAAATAATTTTTAAAGAGTGCGTTAGAGGACTTTAGAGTGACAGACTAAAACCTCAACTTGGTTTATTGTTTCAGGCTCTGATACGAGATGTTAGCCCTTAGATTGAGGGAATCAACAAAACTCTAGAATGAGAGTTGGTATATTCCCTACCTAGCCGGTCTTCAGAATTATTCAAACTTTAAATTAGTCAATGTTCTTTATAACATCTCTAGTAATGGTAAAAAATAATATTGATCCTATTTGACACAACATAATTTGAATACTTCCACAACATAATTCTTATACTTATTACTGATTCATGATAAGGAGAAAAATATTTCATATTCAGTATTTTTCTTTTACATAAACTCAAGTTATATTTAGAAGTTGTTTCTATTTTGTTAAAATATCAAAAAAATACCAAAAAGAATTGAATTTTAATTCTAGTAAAAATATCTATAATTTAAGTATTTTTTTAAATAAAAAGTTTGTTGTTTAGAAGTGTATATTGTGAACACTCCCCGTGGGTTCGATATTTAGGGCTTAATCAAAAAGCCTTATATTACTTGATAACGATACATATACTTGCATAGTATCCCGATATTTATATAAATTAAAAAGTTAAATTCTTATTTTCTTTAAAATCAAGTTTTTGGTGTTGTTGCAAAGTAGGAAAGATAAGTGAAGAATATAATTGCATACATTGTTATACTGTTGCATATAAATCGTCGGGATCACTTCACCTCCAAGAAGTGAAAAAATTGGGGGCTTCATGTATAGCCAAAAAATATGACCCCGTCAAACCGGAAGGAACACCGTCGCAAAAGACGCGCCAGCAACCACAAACCTGTAGAGCTGTACAATTAGGACGACCATACGAAGGACCGCCTAGTCGGCCGACCATCACGATCGACCAAACAAACTATCAAATGCTCGTCAGGCTCACCAAACTCCTCACCTCCTTCGTGAACAATGTCCCACACCACCAAGCCCTCTCCCTCTTATCCCAAATGTTTGCTGCATCAGACCTCGCCAACCAGCCGGTCACCTCCCCCTTCGGCTGGTCGTCCCCTTACAGGTTGCCTCGCTGCATCCTCTCAAAAACAACATATTTACATAATTAATACCCAAAACCTTGCCAACCACCCTCTGACCGACCACCTTGCTCGCCGACAAGTGGGTTGGCAAGCCAGCTCCCCTCCGGTCGGCCATCCACTGGCCAAATGCCTCGTTGTTTCGATCAACCACCACAGTTGGTCACCTCTTAAAATAACAGAAATTTTGATCTATTCCACTCAATTCTTATATATTAAATAAATATATAAAAATAGTTAAAAGGAAGGCCTTTAATGCATACCACCCAATCCTTTATTTTTACATATCTAACACCTAACTAGAAAGAATTCCAGAAGGATCCGGTTGAGCAGGGAAAAAACCCGGAGTATCCCTCTTGATTCTCCTTATAACACTAAAATATATGTAATTTTCTCTCTCCTTCTCTTTTCATTATAAATATAGGGCCCCTTTAATGTATAAGACGTCCCTTTTGACTGTCTCTCTCTCCCTCATGTCGAGAGCTTCCTCGAATTCTCCCTCATTTGTAATCTAAACTTGTTTGGAATAAAAGGGATCACGAAGCTCGAAAACCACCCCTATTTGGCTCTCGACGTGGCAAACCTAGCTCTCTTTCTCCATCCCCAAAATCCGACTCTATTCTTTGGGACGCGATCGAAAGCACGAATGCGGATTCTAACACATAACCAATTTTTTTCTATTCATTTGTTTGCTCTCTTCTAATAAATAATAAAAAGGATTGTTTAATCCCCCAGCTGCTCAGAACATGTGCATTTTCTTATTCTTCTATATTTTCCCATTACATCACGCACATCAAACCATCCAACACATCAAATCAATACAAGTCAGCGCATCCCTTGTAGTATTATTATTATTATTATTATAGGGGCATTTACATGCATACCAACCACATCTTTCTTATATTTACATATTATGTACTAACTTAAATTAAAATATAATTTTTTAGGCATAAATTATGATAATAAAATGTTATAAATATAAATATCAAACTTTAGTTCTTAGATGTCTAATTACATAATAATAGTATGGTTTATATGTAAAATTCCCATTCTTTTTTTATAATATGTTGCGTCGGTCTGTCCCAGAAAGAGAACTTCGTGATGGTACGTCAATGTCAACTTCAAAAACCCTTACTTATTATTCCTCTTACACCATGAAATTGTTTGATTTTTTTTTATTTTTTATAAATAAACAAAGCTCACATTTTATATGTCATTAGGTGCTCTTAATGATCCAATTTTAAGTTGATTTAATCTAATTATATTGATTCAAAATCATATAATTTGGTTCGAGTCCATGGTCAAGTTCACTTCTCGTCTGATTTAGGTAAATTTGAATTCAATTTAACAAAAAATTAGCATGATCATAATTAGTTTTTCGGTCGCCTACAAAAATTTCTTTGATTTAACATAAGCACAAATTTAAATATAGATGCATATTTATACATGCATGCGTACGTGCACACAAATGTATATACTTTCAATGAAATATCAAACTCACTTGATTTAATCAAAGATTAATTCCAATTAAGTTTGATTTGATCAAGACTTAACTCTTTAATTGGCTCATTGACTTTAATCCAAGCTCAATCTAAGCCAAAATGAATCTATTTTTTGAGCAATTTTCAATCTTTGAGCCAAATTTAGAACATTGAAAATCATTAATCCAGATTATTATGGTGGTTAAAAATGATGAAATTATTTTTCCAAGGACTTCCCTCTTTAATTATTAAGTAATTTACATGATTGGTGTCTATTTTAATTTTAAGATTTTTGCTAATTTGATTTAGCCATCATAACATTGGTGTATGCATTAATATTGTAGGGGGTTGAATCCCATAACCTTAAATTGAGCTCAATATATGAGTAAATTAAAAACTTGAGCAAATAAGGAAGGGACAATAATATAATATTAGTTAGTCAGCATGTTCTTTAATTTTTGGTAGGTATATTATCCATGAAGTTATAAATATAAAAAGTTCTCCCTCACTTGATAGTTATTCCTCATCAATCAAAAGTTGTTAAACACCATCACACATCATATAACAAGAATTGACTTGACCACATGAAGCTTGTAAAGCCAAATCCTTAGATTTGATATCACTTATTAGGAGGATGGAATATTGGTAGAAAATTGATCATAATCCACAAAAGGGCACTTATCAACCAAATAACTTAAATTAGTTGAAAAGTTTATATTAAGAAATCAATTTTGATTTCTTTTTCAATAGGAGGCTATTATTCGCTTTCTTTTTAACATTAACATAATTTTCAAGTGATTGATTTTTTTTCTATGTTAATCCATTTATGATTGTTGACCTCACTTTTATAATAATCTACCCTAAATTGATATCTATGAACAAGACATGTCTTGAGCCATCCACATTGATCATTTGTTCAACCCTAGACCCAATGGCCACCACATTGACCATTTGGTCAATCCTAGACCCAATAATCACCATTTTAACCATTTGGTCAACCCTACACCAACATATGGTCAATCCATCACCATATGGTCAAATGGATCATTTTGGTTAACCCAACATCATGGAACCAAGCCCATACATAAGGGTCATCCTTAGAGAATGAACATAATTAATTAATTAATTAATTAATTAGCAAAAAAGTTCCCACATTATTTTGGTAGATTTGAAATTGATTGGGTAAAGTGATTATGCAAGCCATGAAAAGCCTCCTCAAAGCCATATGGTCCTATGAGAACTCATTTTGGAGCGTCCACATGTTCATCTTAGTCATCCTAACCAAAGGTTAGGGACTTACAACCACCCACATGAGTCTTCAAAAGAGCGTAAGGAGTAGCCATGAACTCCAAGGGGAAGATAGACAAATCTAAGTAAGGTGAATGGTTTGGGTGAGTTAAGGAATTTGGAGATTTCGAATATGTCCAAGACCAAGCTACCCAGGGCTACCCTAAGGCCAACTGATCCTATGGGAACTCACTCTTGTGTCTGCACATGTTGGTCTTAGTCATCTCAAGTGACAAATGAGGGCTTGTGACTACAAGAAGAGCCAAGAGGTGTTTGGAATTTATATGGGGGTAGGTTCCATTACTATTCCTCTAGGATAGTCAACAGAAAAATCATATGGCTAGATCTCAGGCTTCTAAAGAAGAGAATTATACCTCATCAAAAATGAGTTCAACAGTTTCTTGTACATTTATTATTTAGCAAACTCCAGAATTCATAATTTAAAGAAGATAAACACAATTTTAAATGTGTTTCTGTATTTCCTATTTTGGTTTGTTGAAAAAAAAGTGCAATGTAAACTGTTTGCAGAGTACTTTGATTACATTGAACTCTGAATATTTTGAAACGGTTTGGTTGTCTATAAAGTAAATACAATGTAATTATTTTTTTTTCTATTTGGTTAGATGCATAAACTAAAAATATTGTATTATTAATACTTATGAGCTGTTTGATTGTGTGTAAATACAATAAAAAGTTTACCTTTTTTACTAATATAGTTATATAATTTTTATAATATTATATATTTAATATTTAAATATTTGTTTTTATTTATATAATATTTTAAAATTAAATTTACTTTTCAAAAAAATATTAAATTTTTAGAAATGTGTTTATATAATATTTTTTATAATTTGCATCAAAGTAATATTTGCCAAATCATTTTCATTATAAGAAAAGAAAATATTAATTGAATGTTCTAATGTTGTTTTATAATAATTTTTTTTGGACACATACATTTACATTCACGGATATTTGAGCATACAATTAAAGTCGATTCAATCAACAATAAAGCCAACAATTTGAGCATACAATTAAAGACAAAAACATCAAAAGCTCAAATTGATCTACGCAACAATTGAAAAGTTAAAAAAAAAATGAGAACAGACAATGCAACTGAACTGAACAATCCTTGTTTTAGATAATCAACTATCTGTTGTTTAAGTCTTGCAAATATATCAATACAACCATCGAGATCAAAATGATATTTCAAAACTTTAAAATATAAACCAGTTAGAGTAACTAATCCACTAATAAAATTGACTTGTCAGACCAATTTATCTAGTTCCTTCCTCATCCATCGAGCTTCGGATTACATAGGTCTTGAAAGGAATGAATGAATATTTGTAGAATTCTTAGATAAATTTTAATTTATAACATCAATCTCATCTTCAAAAAAATAAAAAATGTTTGAAAGCTTTGTCATAAGTTCTGTAAATAATTTTCTTTCTTTAGTGTATGTTGTTATGCTCTCGATGCAGTATCAACCTTACCAATATTGTCTAACATCATAACAATGTACTCTCTGAGACTTTGAACAACTGCAGACACTTTCTTCTTCTTTTGTGAAACACCTCCTTTTGAAGATGATGGCATTTGCCAATTTATATTCCATGTGACAACTTCTTCGATATCAACATCCGGGATGTTAGTAGCTTGTGTGCATCAACAACAGTCTCAATAAAACCTAAGAAGTTATTATCTTCCAAGTTAATTTATTGTGTCCCAATTTGAATGTTAGAATTCCCAAAGTTTGCCCGGTCTGCAGTATTGTGACCTTTACTACAAACTTTCTTCTACTCCATAAAATTTACAATTATTAACACATTCAAAGAAGCAACATTTTCTAGGAAGACCTAGAATTAAAAATAATAATTACTCATTTTTTAAGATGAATACAATGAAAAAGGCAATTGCTCTAAAGAAATACATGAATATGTGGCACATACTTCTCATGCCTAGTCAAAATCATTTTCTTATCCACATCCCATAATACACCAAAATTTTTTTAAAGTTGTTGAATGTAACCCCATATACTCCTCTGATGTCAAAGTTGATTTTATATTGCTTATTTGTTACATGTATTCCAATTTGTTTTTTTAGTTTTTGTGTAACACCATGGCAGCTAGCATCTTTAAAACCTTGGGCACATTTCATATTAGCATCCACATATTCTGACAGATTACAAAAATAAACCTGTTATTCATTCTAGTTCTAAGCTCCAATAAAAATGCTTCCTTTTCTTATTAGTTCTAGAAGAGGAAGTATTAGTTGGTTGTGAAATCACCTACGATAAAATTATCATATTTATATGTTGAATTAGAGTAAAAATAATATAATTAAAAAAAATCAACAACAATCCACAATGTCTTGGATAAGAGAAAAGAATGCAATAAAAATTTAAGAATTGAAATAAAAAAGAAAAAAATGGAATAGAAAATTCTAATTGTTAGAAAAATAATTCAACTTTTTAATGCATATAACTTAAAAATTAAAGCAAAAGATAAAACACATAACTTTTAAGTAGACTAACCAATTACCTAAATACAAACTAGACTAAATAATGTTGCAAATATTATGGAAAGCTCTTCCATAAACAGCAATTACACATAAAAATAAGGACTTCATTTTCTAATGAAAACACATATAGAAACTTCGAACAAAAAATGAGATTATTAATAGTCCTCACTAATCATGCAATTTCACTTAACATTAGTAATTTTATCTCGTTTGTCCAACTAATGTCGAGAGTCATCTAATGTTTTGATGACTCTCATCTTCAGTAAGAATAAACTCGTCACCACCTTTTGTAATTATTAAATTGTGTAGAACACAACAAATTTGCACAATGTAGACTTGAGTTTATAATGAAAAATATGGCTTTCACTTCAAAACAGTAAAATAATTCTTCAATGAACCAAATGCACGCTTTATAGTAGTATGCAATGACAAATGTTGGAGATTAAATAATGCATTATAATTTAAAGATCGTGGGAGCTAAATTCCTTTTAAGTGATATCTTGTCGCACTGTATGGTGAAATAAAACTATTTTGAGTGGAATAGGCACAATCAACTAAATAATATTTTCCTGAAATATTAAGAAATTATTTGTTATTGTAAATATTAGATGTAATTATAAGACTTATAGTGAAAATTTTAGATTGCATGCCTTCTAAAACATACAAATCATCAGACCTTTCTAATGCATTTCTTAGGAATCTTGCATCAAGTGCTGAACCTTCCTGGAAATCTAGAGCATATGTGAATCTCAATTGAAAATCACTAAGACATTTTGGATCTGATATGGTTTTTTACCTATAAATGCAGTTTTATTCCCAAAAAATCTAGTTTTAATGTGTGTTCCATCTATTGCACAAACACAATTCTATGTTTATATAAAATATATTCTAAGTAAAAAAAATTGAATGATATTGGAAATTATGAAATAACATACTATCTAAAAAGTATTTGGTCATATCTTCAAGGAAGTTTGAAGCTTTGGAGGCTAAAGCATTTTATAACACAGTTCTCTTATGGCTTGTAATGCAGCATTGAAGTACCGACTGACAGTTTTCCCAGAACGTTGAAAGTTGAATTTGATGACTTGATTACGAACATTGTATCATAATGTATGTAATAGCATAACAACTTGTTCCTCAATTGTTTCATTAAATGTGTCTAAAAGTAATATTATTTTTTGCATTAGATCATATACTTTAAAAAAATGCTCTTCTCATTCAAACCATATCGATGCAATCAAAATCATTGTCATTGTATAATCTAGATAAATATGTTTTACATTGTATATTCTGCTCAAAAATGTTCTTTTTCTTTCAATCTCAAGCTTACACAAAAATGCAATCATCTTTGTTGCAAAGATACTAGTTATCCAAGCAATTGAACCATTTTCATGCTTCTCTCAAAGTCAAACATATTAGATTGTTGTTCTTTATTATCTTCAAAGATCTCTTCTATCTTTATACTAAAATCCACAAAAATATTAAATATTACTATAGTCATAATCATATATATATATATATATATATATATATATATATATATATATATATATATATATATATATATATATATATATATATATATATATATATATATATATA
>JXCR01070705.1:146168-178756 GCA_002079205.1 Phalaenopsis hybrid cultivar | reverse complement strand
TATGTAGCAGAAAACAAATGATACTGACATCTATAAACATCTTCTAATTGATAAAACTCATTAATTTTTCTTGGAGTAAACTCCACCCTTTTCCCTCCAACAAAAACAAAATCATCAGAAGCTTCAGGAAGGTTGGCATAAAATTCCATCACAATCCCAACTATTGCATCGACAGTAAAATAACAGAAGTTTTTGCAATGTCGAGCGATAATCAATCGTTCAACTTATCCTCCCAGATTTTTAAAACTTCGGTCCTGAATCACTTTTTTATTTTCTTGAAAACAATGAAATCAAGCACTAGTTCTAAAGCTAATAAAACTTTGCTCTTCATATTTTATTTTCCTTTTACTCGATCTAGGTGCCATAAAAAATCTAGAAAAATTTGATAAAAATTCCGAATAAATCCCAAAATTCCGAAAATAAAAAATGTAAACCCTTTAAACTCAAATACACTAAGTAAGAGTTTTTCACCAAAGCATTTTCTCAAAATCTCCCCAAAAATTTCAAAATTTTGGATCTAGTCAATGTTAGAAAAATATTTGGTGAGAATAAAAAAATTTTACTTAAAGTGTAGCTCTTACCTAGAGAAGATAAAATTCAAAGTTCTTTTACCTCCAAATCGCCTTAAATCCGCCCAAAATCAAGCCCTAGGTGCAAAATTGAATATTGAAGGTGACTTAAGGGGTAAAAATGGAGGTTTAGTGAAAATCGTGAATTAAAGGGTTAATTTGCCGCTCTCGGGTCGAAGGCGCCGTCTGCGCCAATGTCAGCGCCGTCGGTGCTGAAGGACCGAAATTCACTCTTTTGATTTTTCAAATTTTCAATTTCCTTTCAATTTTCTCCAAAAAAATTTTTTATTGTTTTTAAACACAAATTTTATCTAAATTCATAAATACACGATTTCACAAACAATCTTTTCATAAAAAACAACAAACTAACTTTTATATATGAAAATACACTTTTTACAAACACATTTCACAAATCACATATTCACACCTATGAAGTAAACTAATTATAAATCAGCATCAAAATCAAGCCACAACACTAACACTGACACAAAACTATACACGTAATCAAAGTTCAGAATAAACCAAATCAAACCTAATTAAATCCACACAATTACACTAAACACGTAAACATTTTGAAACAAGTAGAGAATTCACAATCTTCAATCATTCAACCTCATCTTCAACGCTATCACCTCGTCCAATATCTCCCATAGATTGGTAATGAACATATAGGTTGTAGAAGGATCGGTACAAAAAATGATATGTCAAATTTTCTTCGATCCACCCCTTTTCCTTAAACATCCGAACTAATCCTGCTTCAAAAGTTCCAGTGTGATCAAAATTCTCTTTCATTCTCCAATCTGGGTGATAAAAAAGGTACTTGAGATCTTCCACTACATTCATAATACTTTGAAAATCTCTTTTAATTTTCTTCAATTTCTTCTCTAAAATAAGCAAACTTCCAGCTGTTGGCGGCATTAATGGAGATGAAGCATGTGAAGAAGGATCTATAATAGCATTTAGTGTTTCATTTCCATTACCAAAATACTGATCATCAATAGGGATCATGGGCTCCCATGGCAGTAAAACTTTTTCCCAACTTTCATATGACACTTGGGATTGACTGCAAATCAGAAAAACTGTAGAAGGACGCCCAAGTCCGTAAATTGATCCATTCATAATGATTCCAATCACATATTTAAATATAATTAAACTTATATCAATAGGATTTTCCATTTGAATACAGTAGTTTAAAATAAAACTCCTTGGTGACTCTACTGATCTTCATGGCAGGGAGTAATTTTGTACAAATAAAGAAATGCCATTGCTTTGAAATTGGATTAAGTGATGAAGTAAGAAAACTATTATATCCTTCATCTCGTACTTCCCACATATCACTTTTATCCGTTAGAAAATTATAAATATCTTGCATCAAATCTTGCGTAGGAATGAAATTTGCATAATGACAGATTGGAATATCACATATCATATACAATTCATTAATTCTCGCAGGAATAAATGGTATTGCCTTATCTTGTACAAAGACAACTCCTTGGGTAATTCCATTTAAATTTGCATAGAATTCCTTCACTATAGGTAAAACAACCGCAGCGGTAGTGTAACATAAAACTTCCCATCGCCTTTGCAAAATGATATTATCAACTGGAGCACTTGGATTGATCAACCCATGATTAACAAATCTTCTTTCCTTGATTAATCTCCTCTTCGCAATAACTTTATCATATAATCTCTGTGCGTCAAAATTAATAAACTTCTTCTATTGAAAACTCCATACCTTGAAGTATTTCCGAAAATGGAAGTCATGAAATCCAAAAATAGAAAGTTTCTAGGCATTCTAGGAAGTTCTTAGGACTTTAAAAACACCTCTCGGTGGTTATTATGGATCAAAATCCCGCTAAAGTCCGCCAAAAGTTGCATAAACCGTCCAACCACACTCAACGCCGCCGACGCTCCTGATGGGCGCTGCCGGTGCTGAGATCCGCTTTCCTGGGTGCCGTCAGCACCATTGGCCAAATTTTTACGATTTTCATTTTTTGTTCAATTAACTTCCAACTTTTCTTCCAATACTAATATTTGACTTAATTTATAATAAATGTAATTGTGTAGGATTATTATCTACTAAAATATAAGGCACTTAACAAACTAAATAGTAATACATGGACATATAAGTATGGGTTGCTTCTCAAAAAGCACTTGATTTAATGTCGTCCGCTNTAACAGGGATATGCTACAATTCCATCTCAAGCTAACGGGAGAAAATAAGAACACTTATATCATGTTATGCTTTTGCCGTCCTAAACAAGTAATCAAATCAGACTCCTACAACATGCTCATACTTATATTCTTCACATGCTTCTAGAGTGAATTCTTCGAAAAAATATGAAAAAAAAGAGAACTAGCATGCTGTACTATCCACCAGAACCATGCACAAGGCTCGGCAGAGGGAAAATCGAAAGGCAACCTTGCTGATGAACTGCGACTTCTGAAGATAATTCTTNTCCATAATGATAGACTTTAATTACCTTTAATGGCCCTAACCATATGAATTTCAGTTTTTCTGGAAACAATCTCAATCTTGTATTATATAGTAGAACTTCTTGTCCAAGTTCCAATTTCTTCTTAATAATCTTCCGATCATGCCATATTTTCATTTTTCTCTTTATAATTTTTTGCATTACCATATGCTTAATTTCTAATCTCCTCAAATTGATTGAACTCTTTATAGATTTTTGCATTATTATATGCTTCATTTCTAATCTCCTTAAGTTCATTGAGCTAAGATTTTTGCATTATCATATGCTTCATTTCTGATCTCCTCAAGTTCATTGAGTTGTAATAAATTAGATTTTCGCATTATCATATGCTTCATTTCTAATCTCCTCAAGTTCATTGAGTTGCAAAACATTCTCACCAGCATCTTTTAGATTAAAATTAAATTCTTTAATAGCCCAAAATGCTTTATGCTCTATTCTATAGGTAGGTGGCATGTTTTTCAAATATCAGTCTGTATGGGGACAATCCTATAGGAATCTTTTAAGCAGTTCTATATGCCCATAATGCTGTGTCAAGTTTAGCAGACCAATCCAATTTATAAGGATTTACAGCTTTTTCTAAAATGCGTTTAATTTCATGATTTGATATCTCTGCTAGACCACTAGTCTGAGGATGATAAGCAATAGAGAATCTATACTTAATATCACATATCTTAATTAATTTTTCAATTTTCTTACTCCTAAAATGAGATCCTCCATCAGTAATAATTACTCTCGGCATTCCATATCTTGCAAAAATATTTTTAATTAAAAATTTAGAAACACTGCGAGCATCACATCTACGTACAACAATAACTTCAATCCATTTGGACATATAATCAACAAGTAAAATATATTGTTTTCCAAATGAAGACATAAATGGTCCCATAAAATCTAATCCCGACACATCAAAAATTTCAACTTTCAATGTGTAATTTAGAGGCAATTCATTTTNACTCTCGGCATTCCATATCTTGCAAAAATATTTTTAATTAAAAATTTAGAAACACTGCGAGCATCACATCTAGGTACAACAATAACTTCAATCCATTTAGACTTATAATCAACAAGTAATATATATTATTTTCCAAATGAAGTCATAAATGGTCCCATAAAATCTAATCCACACACATCAAAAATTTTAACTTCCAATGTGTAATTTAGAGGCATTTCATTTCTTATAGAAATATTTCCTACATGTTGACATCTATCACATGTTTTAATATATTAATTAACATCATTAAAAATAGTAGGCCAATAAAATCCAGCTTGGAAAATTTTGTATGCAGTTCTATTTGTTCCGAAATGTCCTTCAAAATCAGAATCATGACATTNCAGCTTGGAAAATTTTGTATGCAGTTCTATTTGTTCCGAAATGTCCTTCAAAATCAGAATCATGACATTTTTCAATTATCTACTGAATTTCTTCATAAGGAACACATCTTCTAATAACTAAGATTTTTACATTGTTTATATAAATATGGTTCATCCCAAAAATAGAATTTTGAATCATATATAAATTTTATACATTGTTTATATAAATATGGGTCATCCCAAAAATAATCTTTTGAATCATATATAAACTTCTTTAATTGTAGATTTTTTTATATCAGGTGGTAGAATATCGCTTACAAANACACATCTTCTAATAATTAGATCTTTACATTGTTTATATAAATATGGGTCATCCCAAAAATAGTCTTTTGAACCATATAAAAACTTCTTTAATTATAGATTTTTTATATCAGGTGGTAGAATATTACTTACAAAATAATTCACTATATCAGCATACCACGATACATCCATTTCATCAAAAATACATAATTATTCATCCAAGAAATTCTCTAAATTTCATTTGCAAAATTAGTTAATATTTCTTTTTCTACTCTAGACAAATGATCAACTATTTGATTATAATTTCCCTGTCTATCAATCACGATAAAATCAAACTCTTGCAATAGAAGTATACATCTAATTAATATTGGTTTAGNGCTTACAAAATAATTCACTATATCAGCATACCACGATACATCCATTTCATCAATACTATATAATTGTTCATCCAAGAAATTCTCTAAATTTCATTTGCAAAATTAGTTAATATTTTTTTTTCTATTCTAGACAAATGATCAGCTATTTGATTATGATTTCTCTTTCTATCAATCACGGTAAAATCAAACTCTTGCAATAGAAGTATACATCTAATTAATATTGATTTAANACAGCGGCACTTTTAAACAACATAGAAGGGAGCCGTTCAACGGCCCAGGGAAATGCTGCTATTACTAACTTCACTAATGGCGATGAGTGTATCAGATCCAGCCACCGTGATCTTATCTGAAATCAACCAGTTCGTCGGTTATAGTGATTGCGTTAACCACTGAATGAAGAAAGAGTGTTTGGCTGCGAGCAGGGTTTAGTAAATCCGGATTCTTCAAATCTAGATGTTGTTAAATCCGGAATAGTGTTTGGTTCAGTTAAGAGTAAATCTAATAAATTTATACGTTGTATTTGGCATAAATTGATTCAACATGTTTGCTTCCAAAACTAAACCAGTTAAATCCACCTAATAGCCGAATTTTACATCAAAAAAGAAAAGGAACAAAGAGAATTGGATATGGCAGAGTGTTGGATTTAGCTTACCTATTTATCATGTTTGGCTAAATTTATGCTAAATTTTGACGTAAATCCTATTAAAAAGGTGCTACGAAACACCCACAGGCAAAAAAGAAAAAAAAATATTTAAATATACCTGAATTAAGGCAATCCAATAAGACCCATCAGGTGCAAGATTGATGTTATCTGGCGCGCCTGGAAGATTATCAATGAAAACCTCTGTACTTCCTTTCAGTTCTCCTTTGAGCCAGTACTTAAGACATCTAAACCTGGAGCAGAAAACCATTAGTTGCTTTCTCTTATTATGCTCCAAAACAGAAATGTGGACTGTGATTGCATACTTATAGGTTTCAGATAAAAGCAAGTAATCCTCATTCGGTGAAAGAGCAACGCCATTAGGAAAGGATAGGTTGGAAAGAACAACTGACGTCCTCTTCTTCAAAGAGTCATATTTTAGGAGACGGCCAGTTGAGCGAGCTTCAAGGAGGTCCAGGAAAAAATCATGGAATTTAAATTTGGAACTTGCGTCGCTGAAATAAATGCTCCCATCTGAGGCTTCAATGGCATCATCTGCAAATCTTTTGTAACAAAGTTGTTCTTTTTCAGGAGATTGTTATAATAACAAAGGGAAAAGAAATTTTTTGAGTTTTGGAAGAAATCTGTACAATATCTTGGTGCCATCCACCTCGGTTGCTAGAACGGTGAGGCCTCCCTCTCCAACTTTTAGTAAACCCTACATAAATAATTCTATTTTATTGGAAGTTAAACCATGGTTAATGCACATAAAAATGAGTAGAGCTGCCGTCCGAAACCTGTTNCATAGTTTACATTTATATTTTTTAAATTATATATTTTAGTAAAACATTAGTAATAGCTTTCATAACTAATCCTGTAACTAATTGCAATAACTTTTATTGTTAATTTTATAACTATTTTAAATAATTTTTATATTTTATTTTTTAAATAAAAATGTGTAAAATCACGGTCATTATAAATTTTAAAATGATAATATAATTAAATTAGAATTAAAAATTTTAAATCAAATTATTTATTTAAGACAAATATTTAATTTGTTTAGCTCANATATATATATATATATATATATATATATATATATATATATATATATATATATATATATATATATTGTTGGGGTACATCAAATGTTAGTAAATAAAGATCAATACTTCTATTTAAATCTATAGCACAATAAATATAAAATTTGTGACGTGCCATATAAAAGTACACATGACGAGGCACGAAATTTAATGCGCATCCAAACATTAATTTCAATAAATTTATAATAAAGTCTTGACAACTCTTCATGTTTTGTAGGCATATATCATTGTTGTGAACTTTGATAACAGTATCAATTTATCAAATACTCAATATTAAACATTTCATTTATTTATTTTACAGCTACAGACTAGATACAATAAGCACTTCGATAAAATTTTAAAAGGTAGTTGCAAAAAAATCTATAAAAGGGTATATAAAGGAGCTAGACGCCCAAGTGAATGAAAACTAACCACTCAACAAAGTAAAACGGGGATTATGGTTTGAGCTGGCCACTTGGCCGGCCATATAGATAGAAATATATTTTTTGTTCTATTTNACACAATAAGCACTTGGATAAACTTTTAAAAGGTAGTTGCAAAAAAATCTATAAAAGGATATATAAAGGAGCCCAAGTGAATGAAAACTAACCACTCAACAAAGTAAAAGGGTGATAATAGTTTGAGCAGGCCACTTGGCCGGCCATATAGATAGAAATATATTTTTTGTTCTATTATTTTAACTTATTTAGAACTTTATTAAAAATTATTCGTATTAAATTTTAAAAATTCACAAATTTAGAAAAATAAAGAATTCTTATTAAATTTATTTTGAAATTTTACTAAAAGAATTTATTTAAAATATTTTATTAAATTTTATTTAAAATATTTTCTATTTTCTAATTTTAAAATTTAATCCTTAATTTAGAATAACATAATTCAATATTTGACATCACTTTGATTAATAATTATTAATTTTATCTTTTTAGAGAAAATTATATTTTTGCCATAATTTATAAATTTTTAACATCACTAGGATGGTGTACAGAATTTTATAAGAGAATTTTATTCAGGATTATTTTTAGCAATATTTTGAAATTGTATTTTTTAATATTTTGAGACCACAATTTTTAATTTTTCATAGTTTACATTTATATTTTTTAAATTATATATTTTAGTAAAACATTAGTAATAGCTTTCATAACTAATCCGGTAACTAATTGCAATAACTTTTATTGTTAAGTTTATAACTATTTTAAATATTTTTTATATTTTATTTTTTAAATAAAAGTGTGTAAAATCACGGTCATTATATATTTTAAAATGATTATATAATTAAATTAGAATTAAAAGTTTAAAATCAAATTATTTATTTAAGACAAATATTTAATTTGTATAGCTCGTTTTATAGTAAATATGGTGTAAAATTTTTATTATCTATCATAATAATTATAAAATAAAATTACTAATTTGAAAAATACTTTAGAATAAATTACTAATTTAAAATTTCTGTTCTTTATTGATTATAATTATTATAAAACAAATTCTCTTTTATATATATTTATATTTTATTTAATTACATAAAAATGTGCAAAATGATTTTTTAATATAAATTAATAGAGTGAATATATAAGAAAATAAAATAAAAATAAAATACTAAAAAAAGCCAAAATATTAGTCGATTATTATTAAAAAACTATTTTGATATTTTTTAATTTGTTTAACTTATTTTATATAAATATGATATAAATTTTATTTTTTATCTATTGTAATTATTATTAAATAAATTACTATTTGGAAAAATAGATTTAAAAACTTATAGAAAATATAAATGATTTATAGAAAACTTCTTAATATATTTTTAAAATTTAAAATATTAAACATATCAAAAAAAATTATAAATTATTTTTAAGAAAATCTTTAAATAAAATATCAAAATGTTTTAAGAAAATATTTATCCTAGCAATACTTTAAATGCACGAAAAATTAATAAAATAATAAAATTCTTTAAAACACAAGATTTAAAAATATTAAACAAACTTTTGTAAAATATTTAAGAAAAATAGAGAGAAAAGTAGTTTATAATATTTTAAATTGAATATCAAATTTAAAAGATTTATAATGAAAGAAAAGCCTTTAACATAAAATTATAAAATATTTTTCAAAAATAATTTATTGGATGTCCAAATAAATCTAATAAAAATTTAGAAACTTTTAAATTTTAAGATAAATCTTTTTAAAAAAAATTATTAAATATCNAATAGAAAGAAAAGTAGTTTATAATATTTTAAATTGAATATCAAATTTAAAAGATTTATAATGAAAGAAAAGTCTTTAACATAAAATTATAAAATATTTTTCAAAAATAATTTATTGAATGTCCAAATAAATCTAATAAAAATTTAGAAACTTTTAAATTTCAAGAAAGTTCTTTTTAAAAAAAATTATTAAATATTTAGTTAAATTAAACTCATTAAAATTAAAAGAAATTATGATGAGCCAAGCATCCACTCACATAATAATCACCAATTAATCAAGTGACTTAAGAGGGATTTAACCACCCATTATATGTGACAAGCACTTTTTAAAATATATTTTTTAATTATTCTTTTAATAAATAATTTTTTAAAAATAACTTTTAAAATTTGCCTTAAATAATTCATAATNAAATTAAACTCATTAAAATTAAAAGAAATTATGATGAGCCAAGCATCCACTCACATAATAATCACCAATTAACCGAGTGACTTAGAGGGATTTAACCACGCATTATATGTGACAAGCACTTTTTAAAATATATTTTTTAATTATTCTTTTAATAAATTTTTTTTAAAATTAACTTTTAAAATTTTGCCTTAAATAATTCATAAACATATAAATTTGATAAAAGTGGGAATATTTTTAACAAAACACTATTTTAAAAGGAATAAAATTGTATAATCTTCTTTGAAGAAAAGCCATGGCAGAAGCATACCTTGAGGAGATTGTTGGGCTGGAAACTAGAAGAAGGCNCATATAAATTTGATAAAAGTGGGAATATTTTTAACAAAACACTATATTAAAAGGAATAAAATTGTATAATCTCCTTGAGGAAAAGCCGTGGCAGAAGCATACCTTGAGGAGATTGTTGGGCTGGAAACTAGAAGAAGGTAGAGCCAAAGGCAGCGGGGAGATGGGAGAGTGAAGAGCTACGTGGAGCACCAGAGAGAGCAGAACCACCAGCGTTGCGCCGGCTATGATGATCCGCCACGACATCTTATCACCGGCCTAAGGAAAAAAATATGAAATATATTATATTAAGGGTCAAATAGGAAAAAGAAAAAATGAATACATTTTATAAATTTCTCAAATGACATTTATTGATCATAGCTTGTTGTATCCAAGTTCCTCGGCTGTACTTAACACAAGCAGTGCAATAATGAAGAGCTGCTCTTATTCTTCACGGCAGATTGTAGTCAGATAACGATACCAAAAATCTATTATTTTAGGAATGGAAAGATTTATATACAATATCACACAATTCTAATATAACATTAATATATTTCACTTTTTAAAAATTAATAATTATGATATTTTAATGTAACTCAAGTTATTTGTATTGTAAGTATAAATTTAAAATTTAGTCCTTTTAGCACTCAAATCATGGAAAATCTGTCAGCTAAAGATATACATAGCGTGATTGTGTTGATCAATTGTCGACACAAAGCTCTCAATTTTATGGATCAAGCTCAACAGTGAAGTTTGCTGAGGTGTATGGAGGGGCAGCGCCTCCTCCCTTATATGGGTTTTTTTCCGTACATAGCGCTTCAACACTGTACCTGCAGCACCATAGTGATTTGCTTTGATCTGAAAATAAATATGGGTACTTTGTTCTATTTGATTTTTAGTGGCATTTCCATGTATTTTGGGAGATGTTTTTTAGGCTGAGCGTTGATGTATAGTGTGCGTTGTTATGCGATTCAAATTTGATGCTGATTGAGATTATTAGGTTTGGGAAGTCTTCAAAATTCCAAGATATAACTCAGTTTTTATTCGGGAAGATTATATNCGATAATGAAGAGCTGCTCTTATTCTTCACGGCAGATTGTAGTCAGAAAACGATACCAAAAATCTATTATTTATTAAGGGTCAAATAGGAAAAAGAAAAAATGAATATATTTTATAAATTTCTCAAATGACATTTATTGATCATAGCTTGTTGTATCAAAGTTCCTCGGCTGTACTTAACACAAGCAGTGCGATAATGAAGAGCTGCTCTTATTCTTCACGGCAGATTGTAGTCAGAAAACGATACCAAAAATCTATTATTTTAGGAATGGAAAGATTTAAATACAATATCACACAATTCTAATATAACATTAATATATTTCACTTTTTAAAAATTAATATATATGATATTTTAATGTAACTCAAGTTATTTGTATTACAAGTATAAATTTAAAATTTAGTCCTTTTAGCACTCAAATCATGGAAAATCTGTCAGCTAAAGATATACAGAGCCTGATTGTGTTGATCAATTGTCGACACAAAGCTCTCAATTTTATGGATCAAGCTCAACTGTGAAGTTTGCTGAGCTGTATGGAGGGGCAGCGCCTCCTCCCTTATATGGGTTTTTTCCGTACATAGCGCTTCAACACTGTACCCGCAGCACCATAGTGATTTTGCTTTGATCTGAAAAAAAATATGGGTATTTTGTTCTATTTGATTTTTAGTGGCATTTCCATGTATTTTGGGAGATGTTTTTTAGGCTGAGCGTTGATGTATAGTGTGCGTTGTTATGTGATTCAAATTTGATGCTGATTGAGATTAATAGGTTTGGGAAGTCTTCAAAATTCGAAGATATAACTCAGTTTTTATTCGGGAAGATTATACTACTTTGGATTTCCTTGGTACTAGTTTCAGATTTTGTACTGATCTAATATTGATTAGCATGTGAATTTTGTTGAAAGCAAACTAATCTATCGAAAGTAGAAAACAAATTAAATATATTTCCTGTGATAAGATCTTCAACTTTTAACATAACTTATTGTGAACATAAAGATTTTAGATGGCAGGCGAGTTATTGAAATTGTGCATACAAGAAAGAAATTGTATTGTAGAAATATTTAATGAACTTATTGCAATTTCAATGATCAATAAAGAAAGAAAAGAGAAACAAAGGAAAAAGTGGGGAAGAACTAATCATTATACGTTTTTTATGCTTGAAATGAAGATCATTTCTCTCAGAATGAAAATTGGGGAAGAATTAACTCATTCTATTTCACTTTTTCAGAGTAGTGCCTATAAAACTATGGTTGAATTGTATTATGAAGCCTTCTAATTAAGAACAAATCACATATTTTGAAACTGTTATTTTTATCTGGGAAGCTTAAGAAGAATTACATTTTGGTAATTCATAATCATGAAAAATCTTGATCTTTGATGAAGTATATGAATTTTATGCATTTTAAAATGCTTATGCAATGTTTTTTTTTCTCATTTGTTCTCCACATTTTGGATATCTCATGAAATTGCTTTTTTAAATCTTATTTATTGGTTCAAATTTTGTGTTCTATTTTTGAAATCTTATGCAATGTTGGAGTGGCTTGGAGGGCTCGAGAAGCTTCCATTCCATAAGCTTCACAAGGCCTCAAGACATCTCCCCCGATCAAAATAGAAGCTTCTTGAGCCCTCCAACCTACTCCAACACCAACGTGAGCCACCATTTGGTCTAGGTCATACGTAAGTCCATCCACAGAGCAAATTGAGGCAAGGAGAAGGTTTGTGGCATCAAGGCAACACTCTTTGTCAAGCTCAATTAACCTCTTGGGAGACAAATTTAAGACAAACATAGCTAACAAAAAATATTTATATGAATTAACTGTACCATTATATTTCACAACTCAAATGTAGAAAGTCATTATATTGGTTATGGTCGTGACGCAATAAAATAGTATCATCTAGTGCTAACCACCCAGTCAAAGGGCTTTGGTCATAACCGATAATTTTGTGAAACTTTTAGTCAAACCACGCAGAAAGATGACTAGGGTAACGTCCTTACTAGTATGAAATTACTTTCAGTGTAAATATATTGAAACACTTGATATGACATTCACTCTTTATAAGTTGAAATCAATCAAAAAATTTCACCCCCTATAAACTATTATGGAGGGTGGATGAGATATGTTTTACGCATTTTGAGTGATTAATTTTAAGTTGGATGAAACACATACAGATTGATTTTGCTAATGCATATGCATGCCAATGCACTATACACATACATTTTGAAACAATGTATTGTAGTTATGAAATATCTTGAAATGCAAGTGAGAGGCTTAAAATCATCTAAACTTCACTAATTACGCCAATACTTTGTCATTTAGATTTATAGGCATGGTTTAAGAGCATTTGAACCATTTAATAAACATATTTTTGCACAATTTTTAGACATGTTATTCGAATTGACACATAGCATTGAATTTTGTGAAATTTGAAATCATTAAAAATAATAGAATTTTACTGGATATTGAATTAATGAATCACTTCCAAAATTATATTTTTTGCTTCCAAAGAGTCGCCTTTTATCTTCTTGCAAACTGGAGTTGCATATTCAGTGGCGAAATTGACGTATTAAGNTTTTTTTCTAATTTGTTTTCCATATTTTGGATATCTCATCAAATTGCTTTTTTAAATCTTATTCATTGGTTCAAATTTTGTCTGGTGTTCTATTTTTAAAATCTTATGCAATGTTGGGGTGGCTTGGAGGGCTTGAGAAGCTTCCATTCCATGAGCTGCACAAGGCCTCAAGAAGCTTCTCAAGCCCTCCAACCCACTCCAACACCAACGTTAGCTACCATTTGGTCTAGGTCATACGTAAGTCCATCCACAGAGCAAATTGAGGCGAGGAGAAGGTTCGTGGCATCAAGGCAACACTCTTTGTCAAGCTCAATTAAGGCCACACCTCTTGGGAGACAAATTTAAGACAAACATAGCTAACAAAAAAGATTTATATGAATTAACTGTACAATTATATTTCACAACTCAAATGTAGAAAGTCATTATATTGGTTATGGTCGTGACACAATAAAATAGTATCATCTAGTGCTAACCACCCAGTCGTAAAAATATTTAATGAACTTATTGCAATTTCAATTATCAATAAAGAAAGAAGAGAGAAACAAAAGAAAAAGTGGGGAGGAACTAATCATTATACGTTTTTTATGCTTGAAATGAAGATCATTTCTCTCAGAATGAAAATTGGGGAAGAATTCACTCATTCTATTTCACTTTTTCAGAGTAGTGCCTATAAAATTATGGTTGAATTGATGAAGTTTTAAGTAATACCACAAAGCATTTTCATATTATTATGAAGCCGTCTAATTAAGAACAAATCACATATTTTGAAACTATTATTTTTATCTGANTAACATAATCACTATCATTGCACATTATTTCAAATTATTTTTCCCAGTCAGGTGGTACTATTATAAGTGCAACGACTAATTTTTTCTTTAATAATTCAAATGCTTTTATGCATTCTTCATTAAAATCAAATTTCGTATCTTTTTCTAAAAGTTGGGATAGAGGCTTAGTTGTTTTTGAAAATTTTTTTATGTAGCGCTTGTAAAAACTAGCATGTCCTAGAAAACTTCTCACCCCTTTAACATTAGTAAGCGGTGGTAATTTTTTTATAACTTAGATTTTTGCAGGATCTACCTCCATGCCTTTTTCAGAAATTTTATGCCTAAGTACAATACCTCCTGCAACCATAAATTGACATTTTTCCTAATTTAATACTACATTGACTTTTTCACATACTTCCATAATTTTTCTAAATTATTAAGGCATAATTCAAATGAAGTTCCAAATACAAAAAAAAGTCGTCCATAAACACTTTGATTTCATGTTCTATAAAATTGCCAAAAATTTATATCATACATCTTTGAAATGTTGCAGGTGCATTGCATAGTCCAAAAGGCATTCTAGGAAAAGCAAATGTTCCATATGAGCTTGTAAATGTTGTTTTGTCTTGATCCTCTGAAGCAATTAGAATTTGATGATAATCGGTATATCCATCTAAAAAGCAATAATACTTATTCCTAACCAATCTATCCAACATTTGGTCTAGAAAGGGTAAAGGAAAGTGATCTTTTATTGTGGTCATATTTAATTTTCTATAATCAATGCAAATTTGCCAACCAGTTACTTTCCTTATTGCTATTAATTCATTTTTCTCACTTTCTTCAACTGTCACTCCTTTTTTTGGTACACAGTGAATTGAACTTACCCAAGCACTATCTGAAATAAGATATATAATTCCAACATCTAACTATTTTAAAATATCTTTTTTAAAAACTTCTTTCATTATTGGGTTTAATCTTCTTTGAGGATCAATTTTAGGTTCATTTTGTTCATCTAATAAAATTTTGTGCATACAAATTGGAGGACTAATTCCTTTAATATCTGCTAAAGTCCATCCAAAAGCCTTTTTATACTTTTTTAACATTTCTATCAAGTTTTGTTCTCGAATTTCAGTTAACTCAGAAGATATAATAACCGACAATGTAGATGACTTTCCTAGAAATACATACTTTAAATGGGTAGTCAATATCTTTAANTTTATTCTTCTACTTCAGTCTTTGAGGAAACGAAGGTGATGGTTTTTCAAAATGAACCTTTGTTTGTTCATTTTCCTGTTGATCATTTTCCATTTCTTCCTTCTCTTCATTAACTTCAATTTCTCTTTGGATCCTTGTTTCTATTTCTTTTCCACTTCATATTTGAATAACTTTAATTTGCTATTTATTTTGATCTTTTGGATTAACTTCCACAGTACTCAGAAGAATTTTAGAAGGTCTGTTACTAAGTGCAGTAGCAATATGTCCTAATTGATTTTCAATATTTCTAACAGCAGCCCCTTGATTTTGTATTTAATTTCCAATATTCACATCACTTCTTCCATCGTCAACTTCTTTTCCTTAACTTGTGGGTTAGGATTGGAGTTAAATTTTGAAGGATAATAAGGTCGAAAATTAGGATTTTCTTGATTATTTAGATTTCCAGATGGATTCACTGAATTATTATAATTATTCCAACTAAAATTAGTGTGATTTTTCCATCCAGGGTTAAAATGGTTAGAATAGGGATTGTTATTTTGATTAATTATAACATTTAAGATTTCATAAGATGGATGAGTATTAATATTCAGTCCTAGTGAATTTTCTTCTAATACTTGAGGTATTTGAGAATAGTTCACTCTTATTTGATCAATATTTTTATAAATAGCAGAAATTTGAGATGCCAAAATAGACATTGCATCGAATTCATGAATACTAGTTACTCTCTTAGGATTTCAGAGGGTCATTGAAAATTGTTAGTTGTCATTTCTTCAATTAAAGAGTATGTTTCATCAAAAGGTTTTGACATTAATGATCCACCCGCAGAGCAATCTTATAATAGATCTTAATGATCCTACTAATCCATTATAAAAGGTTTGAATTATTAACCAATCTGGTAAAATATGGTGTGGACATTTTCTGAGAAGATCCTTAAATCTTTCTCAGGCTTTATATATCGATTCCCCTTCAAACTGACAAAAAGATGTAATATCAACAGAAGATTCTTAAATCTTTCCTAGGCTTCATATATTGATTCCCCTTCAAACTAACAAAAAAAATGTAATATCATTTCTAAGCTTAGGCTTCATATATTGATTCCCCTTCAAAATGACAAAAAGATGTAATATCATTTCTAAGCTTAACAGTTTTGAGGGTGGAAAATATTTAGCAAAAAATTTTTGTGATAGTTCTCCCCAAGTTTTGATAGATCTAGGTGCTAATGAATTTAACCAAGCTTTAGCTTTGTCCCTTAAATAAAAAGGAAAATTTCTAAGCCTGACATTTTATCCCTTAATGAAAAAGGAAAAATTCTAAGCCTAACAACATCATTAGACACTCCATCATGTTAAATGTAGCACAAATTTCAAGAAAACTAGCAGGATGTAAGTTAGGATCTTTAGTAGGTGATCCCCCAAACTGATTATTTTGTGCCATTTGGATAATAGCAGGTTTAAGCTCAAATAAATTAGCAACAACATCAGAATTTTGAATAGTTAAATGAAGTTTATCTGCTGTCGGATTCACATGATCTTTTAAAGGACTTTGTCAATTCTCATTTATTGGATTTTTTATATTATTCACCATTTCTTTAAAATTCTTAATTTCTCTTTGTTGTTTTCAAATTTTTCTAATAGTACGTTCTAATTCTGAATCGTAAGGTACTAAACCTTCAGATCCAATATTTCTTATAAACAAATAAAGTAAGCTAAGTAAAATTCTTTAAAAAATACAATCTTAATTAAATTTCTTTTTGGATTTTTTAATATTTTTTTATTTTTTTATATTTATATATTTGTATAGTATATATATATATTCTCTAAATTTCCTAATTTATCAAAGCTATGTAATTTAATTAAATTTAACTGTTACCTTCCCCGACAATGGTGCAAAAAACTTGATTCTGATTTTTTAATGTAAAGATATATTAAGTTGACACCACTACATCGCCAAAAATAAGATCCTTGTATAAAAAGTAAGTTGTGTAAAATATATATAATTATAGATAATTAATAATGAGATTCTATGCAAGTATACGTATCGTTATCAAGTAATAATGGACTTCCTATTTAAGCCCCAAATATCGATCTCACGGGGAAGGTGTAAATTAACAATGATAAATTTTATGAGGAAATTTACATAAAATCAAACGAAATCACTATCACTATATTCGAATGTTGAGATATTAACCAAACGAAATTACTTAATTATTAGCAAAACTGAAATGCAAATTTTTAATAATAACTACTAATCTACTAACTATGTTTATATAATGAAGGTTTCTTATTTGAAAAAAGCATCCTTCCCACTACAATGAAATTCTGGTGAAATGAGATGAGATAAACGTTTATAATATGTATTGTGCAAAATAGGAGCAATTTTAATTCTCTACCTTGATACAGTGCATAAAAAATCATTGGTTATTCTTAAGTTTAGTCCCTAAATCCGTGGCTAATTCACCTGAAGGCTAACTCTCGCTTTGGTTTTTAAACACTAAGACAAAATTGGTGATTTTAGTCTGTCACCCTAAAGATTCTCCAAATCTAAACCCAATAAAGAATATTTCCTTATTTATTTATTCTTAATTTCATGAATGAATTTCTCCTTCATGAAATCAAATGTGATCCTCATTCTGTTGTAGAACGCATAATCCATTTCTTGGATCATATGTTTCACAAAATATTTTACCAAATCAATTGGCCAAATTGAAAAGTAAATTAAGTTCAGAATTGAAAAATCATCATAATTTATTTTATATTTTAATTATGACACATTCATATTATCTCTTCATTTCTCAAGATCTCAGAGTAGGGGGAAAGATAGAGGAAACTACTCACATTTAATGAGAAAGATACGACAAAACACAAATTTCATATATAAAAGAAAGTTTATACAACACTAAATAAAGAAACAAACTTATCTGGAACTCTTGCTCAAAGCAAGACCTTTGTAGCCTTTTCTTAGAAATGCAAGAAGAAGAACTCTCTCATTTTTTTCATTGTCGAACACTCTTACCGAAAGTTTCACACTAAATCTCACCACAAAAACTCTAAACTATGAAAGAAAAATTACTAATTGACTCCAATATATGGTGGAATGAAGATGTATTATGGAAATATAGCTGGTGGACTGTTGTAGAGCCAAAAATGAACGTAGAGGAGCCCCTTTTCTGATAAAATTTAGCCTCAAATAAAGCCCAAGGTTGGCTCTCCAAGAGGTGCCTCCAAAAACTCTTCAAAAATTATCCAAATACATCGAACCTTTTAGAAACAGAGTCTGAACCGCCTTTGGCGCCGTCGGCGCTAGTCTGATGCCATTGGCGCTGAGTAAAAATCCTCCAGTTTTCGGTTGTTCTGCGCTACCAGTACTGACCTTGGCGCTGCCGGTGCTGAGTATTTCTTTAAAAATGTCATTTTGACTCCAAATTTCATTCTTTTTACTGTAAGCCCTAAAAATCAACAACCTGCACGAAAACATCAAAGTACCTTCCCTTAAAGTGCAATATCACCAAAAATAGGTATAAAATATCGGTCTAAAAATGCACATATTTTCAGTGTATCAAAACTAAACTCCTAAAAACTTAAACTATCATTTCTATGTATTTTTATGGATTTTTCTCAAATTTTCACCATGAATAATGATTTTTAGTCAAATCCATAATGTGTTCAAAATACATGGTGAAAATAGAAAAAAATTTTACATAGAACACTAGCTCTTACCTCAGGAAGATAAAATTTAATAAATTTGGCTTGAAACCACCAAGAAATCTTCACTTAAGATGATGTCCTAGCTCTCAAACTCGCAAAAATCAAAGTTAGGAGATGAAGTTGGGGAAAAAATGGAGGTTTTCGGCCCAAAATTTCACTTTAAACCATTTGCAAACCGGTTTAAGTGAACCAGAGCTTAAGTGTGAATGGTTCGACGCTTGGGCGCCAATCTTTTGGGTTAGTCAGCGCTTAAGTGTGGAGTTTTAACACTTAGGTGCCAGGGCACAAATTTTAAAATTTTCAATTTTAATTAAAATGCACTTCTAGCCTAAGTAAACCACTCCTAAGTGGTCTTACAAATCTTTAATAACTATTTTCTTCCCTTTCAACTCTCCTCTTCCTCAAGGTTCACCAATCTTAACTAATTTGGTTAAACACAAAATAACATAAAATTTCACAGAAACCAACATTTTTATTAATTAAAAAATAATTAAAAACATTTTTAATACATAATTTCTCAATCTAAAGAGTCTTCGATAAGATAGTTCCTAAACACAAACACTAAACAATGATGACATTAAAAAAACACAAAACAAACTTAACATTAATAAACAAACACTTAGCATAAACAAACACTAAACAAAGAACTTAATTCCACTCTCCATCCGGTGGAACAAATCCTAACCTATCATTAGTCTCTCCTTGGGCATTTGGAATATAAATCTGATAGAACGGACGGTGGTGAAGAACTCTGGTTGAGTTCTTTTCAATCATTTGTTTTTCAAATACATAGCCTTGTTCGCTTCTTCAACAAAACTGGTATGACTAAATTGCATCTTTAGTTTCCATCCAATATGCTCTAGATGTGTGTTGACTTCCATCACCTTTGCTTCTATTGAAGCCACGTCAACCCAATTTTAGTGATTTTCTTCGCTATCCCTTTGATACTAACGGCTAGGAAACCGTTGAATAACTCTTGCACACTTTGACCAATGTACTTTTTTTTCATAGCTTCCTCATTCCTTTTCAAATCACTCTCTTAAGATGACATCTTTCCAAGAACTCTCACTCTTCACTTAGAATTTAGGGTAAAAATTGAAGTGTGGTGAGACTTCTCCTCATACCCTTCTATTTATAAGTTTTAGATCACACCTAAAACTACTAGACACGTTCTCAGACCACTAACCCACCTTTAAACCCACCAAACCACATTTAAATCTTCTAAAAATGTAATTTAGTACGTTTAGTAAACTTTCGTGCTTAAGCGCCGAATGTTGGCTCTTAAGCGCCAGTGCTTAATTTACCTCAGGTCAACTTAACATCCAAAAACTCATTCTAACATGTCGAAGTCATATTTTAAGGTCTTAGAATCATTAATAAATCAATATATATTCAAAATACTATTAAGATTTTTTAAATCAAACGCAACAACATAACATTCAAAATAAACACATAGATAACTATAGGTTGCCTCCCACAACGCACTTGGTTAAACGTAGTCAGCCTGACGCAACCAGTGCTTATTCTGGTTGACCCAACAACCCAACAACATAAGATCATTCAATTTAAGTTGATCTCCTAAAAAGTAGGGTTTCAGCCTGTGACCATTCACTTTGAATATTTTCTCAATTTTAGGATCTTTGATATCTACAGCTCTATATGGATAAAATTTTATCACAACAAATGGGCCCATCCATCTGGACTTAAGTTTTCCTGGAAATAATCTTAACCTTGCATTATATATTAAAATTTGCTATCATGANCTCCTCTTCCTCAAGGTTCACCAATCTTAACTAATTTGGTTAAACACAAAATAACATAAAATTTCACAGAAATCAATATTTATATTAATTCAAAAATAATTACAAACATTTTTAATACATAATTTCTCAACCTAAAGAGTCTTCGATAAGATAGTTCCTAAACACAAACACTAAACAATGATAACATTAAAAAAACACAAAACAAACTTAACATTAATAAACAAACACTTAACATAAATAAACACTAAACAAAGAACTTAATTCCACTCTCCTTCCGGTGGAACAAATCCTGACCTATCATTAGTCTCTCCTTGGGCATTTGGAATATGAATCTGATAGAATGGACGGTGGTGAAGAACTCTGGTTGAGTTCTTTTCAATCATTTGTTTTTCAAATACATAACCTTGTTCACTTCTTCAACAAAACTAGTATGACTAAATTGCATCTTTATTTTCCATCCAATATTCTCTAGATGTGTGTTAACTTCCATCACCTTTGCTTCTATTGAAGCCACGTCAGCCTCAATTTTAGTGATTTTCTTCGCTATCCCTTTGATACTAACGGCTAGGAAACCGTTGAATAACTCTTGCACACTTTGACCAATGTACTTTTTTTTCATAGCTTCCTCCTTCCTTTTCAAATCACTCTCCTAAGATGACATCTTTCCAAGAACTCTCATTCTTCACTTAGAATATAGGGTAAAAATTGAAGTGTGGTGAAACTTCTCCTCATACCCTTCTATATATAAGTTTTAGATCACACCTAAAACTACTAGACACATTCTTAGACCACTAACCCACCTTTAAACCCACCAAACCACATTTAAATTTTCTAAAAATGTAATTTAGCACGTTTAGTAAGCTATTGTGCTTAAGCGCCAAATGTTGGCTCTTAAACGCCGGTGCTTAATTTACCTCAGGTCAACTTAACATCCAAAAACTCATTCTAACATGTCTAAGTCATCTTTTAAGGTCTTAGAATCATTATTAAATCAGTATATATTCAAAATACTATTAAAATTTTTTAAATCAAACACAACAACATAACATTCAAAATAAACACATAAATAACTATAGGTTGTCTGCCACAACGCGCTTGGTTAAACGTAGTCAGCCTGACGCAACCAGTGCTCATTCTGGTTGACCCAACAACATAAGATCATTCAATTTAGGTTGATCTCCTAAAAAGTAGGGTTTCATCCTGTGACCATTCACTTTGAATATTTTCTCAATTTTAGGATCTTTGATATCTACAGCTCTATATGGATAAAATTTTATCACAACAAATGGGCCCATCCATCTGGACTTAAGTTTTCCTGGAAATAATCTTAACCTTGCATTATATAGTAAAATTTGCTGTCATGACTCAAAATTTTTAGTAAGAATTCTTTGATCATGCCACATCTTCATCTTTTCTTTATAAATCTTAGCACTTTCATAAGATTCATTCATTATCTTCTCAAACTCATTTAATTGCAATAGTCTTTTCTCACCAGCATCCATTAAATTGTAATTAAATTCTTTAATAGTCCAACATGCTTTATGCTCAAGTTCAACTGGTAAATGAAAAGCTTTCCCAAATATTAACCTATATGGGTGCATTCCTGTATGAGTTTGTTATGAAGTCCTATAAGCCCACAAAGCATAGTCAAGTTTGACTGACCAATCCATTTTTGTTGGATTTACATATTTTTCGTGACAAGCTTTTCACAATATTAGCCTATATGGGGACATTCCTATAGGAGTTCTATATGCAGTCAAGCTCACAAAGCATAGTCAAGTTTGACTGACCAATCCATTTTTGTTGGATTCACAGATTTTTTCAATATTTTTTTAATTTCACGATTAGATAATTCAGCCAAACCACTTATTTGAGGATGATAAACAGTAGCAATTCGTGGTTGATATGATATTTTTTTTAAATTTCTCCATCATTGCATTTATGAAATGAATTTCCCCGTCAATTATGATCACTCTCGGCATCCCAAATCTACAAAATATGTTTGTTCTTAAAAACTTTGCAACACTTTGAGTATTACATCAAGGTAAAGAAACAACTTTTATCCATTTGGATACATAGACTACTACTAACAATACATATAAATTTTTGAAAGATGGTATAAATAGTCTCATGAAATTTAATCCTCAAACATCAAATATCTCAACTTTTAACACATAATTGAGAGACATCTCATTTCTCCTATAAATATTGCTTACTCATTGACATTGATCACAAGTTTTGATATAAGCATTAACATCTCTAAAGATTGTAGGTCAATAAAATCCATATTGTTAAATTTTGTATGTTTTTTTATCAACACTAAAATGTCTCCCAAAATTAGAATTTTGACATTTTTGGATGATTTTATAAGTTTCTTCTAAAGGCACACATCTTCAAATAATAAGAGCATTTCCTTATTTATATAAAAATGGGTCATCCTCAAAATAAGTCTTAGCTTCAGATAAAAATTTTGTCTTCTGTTGGTATGTCATTCCATAAGGTATCTCTAACAATGAAGTTCACAATTTTGACATACCATGAAACACACCACTCATTAATACCAAACAATTCTTCATCTAGAAAATGTTTTTTAATTTCCTTTTGATAGATGTTCTAGACATGAGTCAAATGAAGTTCCAAACACTAAAAAATCATCCATAAAAACTTTAATTCATTTTTTAATTAAATTATAAAAAATAACCATCATACATCTTTGAAATGCAGCATGAGCATTACCTAAACCAAAGGACATTTTTCTAAAAGCAAATGTACAATAAGGACTGACAAAAGTTGTTTTCTCTTGATCCTCAAGAGCTATTTGTATTTCATGATAACCAATATATCCATCCAGAAAATAAAAGTATTTATGGCCAACTAGTCTATCCAACAGTTGATCTAAAAAGGGTAGTGGAAAATGATCTTTCCTATTGACAACATTTAATTTTCTATAATCAATACCTATTTGCCACCGTGTGACATGTCTTGTTGGTATTAACTCGTTATGTTCATTCATAGTCACAATCACTCCTTTCTTAGGAACATAGTGAATTTTACTAACACATGCACTATCTGAAATAGGGTAGATAACTCCAACGTCTAACGACTATAAAATCTCTTTATTAACAACTTCTTTCAAAACAGGATTTAATCTCCTTTGAGGACCAGCTATGGGTTTACAGTTCTCTTCCATATGAATTATATGCATACAAATTGAACAACTATTTTCTTTAATATCAGTAATTGTCTATCCAAATGCTTTCTTATAATTCGTTAAAGTTTTCATTAAACTCATTGCTTCTTCTATAGTTAATTTTGAGGAAATTAGAACACGTAATGTTCAGGAATCACCTAAAAAGGCATACTTTAAAATGTTCAGGAAGTAACTTCAACTCAAGCTCAAGAGGTTTTCTATCGATGGACAAAAAGATTTATCTTTTTTTGTCGTGTCCAAAACTTCAAAACTTTTCCGAACATAATTTGAATCTTCCTTGTAAAAATCTTAAATATGATCTAATTCCTCTTCCTGCTCGTGTTCCAACTCTTTCATTTCAACTTTCTCTTCATAAGTTATTTTTAAATGAATTTTACTCAAATATCTTATCACATCCATTCCGTAATAATCATCATCTTTACCTTTTGCAGGTTATTTCATTGATTTGGAAATATTAAATGTAATTGTCTGATCATTGACGCCCATAGTTAATTCCCATTTCTGCACATCTATCATTGCTCTTTCTGTAGCTAGGAAAGGTCTCCCTAAAATGATAGGTATCTCCTTATCTTCTTCCATATCTAGCACAATGAAATCAACAAGAAAGACAAATTGATCCACTTTCACTAAGACATCTTCTATAACTCCTTTAGAATTTGTTATTGAAAGATCTTCTAAGTGAATAGTTACAGTAGTAGGGGATATTTCTCCTAATTCCAATATTTTAAACATTAAGAATGACATAAGGTTAATGCTTGCACCTAAATCACATAAAGCTTTACCATATAAATCTGTCTCTTGTTGCACATGGAATTGTGAAACTATCAGGATCTTTAAGTATTTTAGAAAGCTTTTTTTGAATTATAGCACTGCACTCCTCACTAAGTGCAACAACCTCATTATCTTTGAACTTTCTTTTCTTGTTAAGAATATCCTTAATAAACTTCACATAGCTTGGCATTTGTTCTAAGGCTTCAATAAATGAAATATTAATTATAAGCTTCTTAAAGATTTTTAGAAATTTTAAAAATTATTTATCCAACTTTTGTTGACANTATCTTTTTTTGTCGTGTCCAAAACTTCAAAACTTTTCCGAACATAATTTGAATCTTCCTTGTAAAAATCTTCAATATGATCTAATTCCTCTTCTTGCTCGTGTTCCAACTCTTTCATTTCAACTTTCTCTTCATAAGTTAGTTTTAAATGACTTTTACTCAGATATCTTATCACATCCATTCCATAACAATCATCATCTTTACCTTTTGCAGGGTATTTCATTGATTTGGAAATATTAAATGTAATTGTCTGATCATTGACGCCCATAGTTAATTCCCATTTCTGCACATCTATCATTGCTCTTTCTGTAGCTAGGAAAGGTCTCCCTAAAATGATAGGTATCATCTTCTTCCTTCTGTGGCTAGGAAAGGTCTCCCTAAAATGATAAGTATCTCTTTATCTTCCTCCATATGCTTAGCACAATGAAATATCAACAGGAAAGATAAATTGATCCACTTTCACTAAGACATCTTCTATAACTCCTTTAGGATTTGTTATTCAAAGATATTCTAACTGAATAGTTACAGTAGTAGGGGATATTTCTCCTAATTCCAATATTTTAAACATTAAGAATTACATAAGGTTAATGCTTGCACCTAAATCACATAAAGCTTTCCCATAAAAATCTGTCTCCTATTGCACATGGAATTGTGAAACTATCAGGATCTTTAAGTATTTTAGAAAGCTTTTTTTGAATTATAGCACTGCACTCCTCACTAAGTGCAACAACCTCATTATCTTTGAACTTTCTTTTCTTGTTAAGAATATCCTTCATAAACTTCACATAGCTTGGCATTTGTTTTAAGGCTTCAGTAAATGAATTATTAATTATAAGCTTATTAAAGATTTTTAGAAATTTTGAAAATTATTTATCCAACTTTTGTTGACGAAGTCCTTGAAGAAATAGAGGTGGTGGGTTTTCCAAGTCAATTTTAAGTGGAGAAATATGTTTCTCTAAACCTATCGAAGAGTCCTCTTCCGGCTCTTCAATTTCTTTTCTCTCTACTTCAGTCTCTTTTTGAACTCTACGTTCCAGTTTTCTTCCGCTTCTAAGTTAAACTGCTTTTACTTGCTATTTATTCTAATCTTTTGGATTTACTTCTATATTACTATGAAGTGTTCCTTGGGATCTATTACTTAATGAATTTGCTATTTATCCCAATTAATTTTCAATATATCTAATTGTAGCTCCTTGACTTTGTAATTGATTTCCCATTTGTAACACCACTTCATCTATAGATGGCTTTTTTTCCTTGAATTGTGGATTACTGTTAAAACTTGGAGGATGAGTAGGTCAATAATTACTACTCCCTTGGTTGTTCCAGTTTCCCAATAGGTTTACTTGATCGTTCATTCAGTGCTGATTATTACCACCAAAGTATTATTTCAGTTAAAATTGGGTNCTTCAATTTCTTTTCTCTCTACTTCAGTCTCTTTTTGAACTCTACGTTCCAGTTTTCTTCCGCTTCTAAGTTGAACTGCTTTTACTTGCTATTTATTCTAATCTTTAGGATTTAATTCTATATTACTATGAAGTGTTCCTTGGGATTTATTACTTAATGAATTTGCTATTTATCCCAATTAATTTTCAATATATCTAATTGTAGCTCCTTGACTTTATAACTGATTTTCCATTTGTAACACCACTTCATCTATAGATGGCTTTTTTTCCTTGAATTGTGGATTGTTGTTAAAACTTGGAGGATTAGTAGGTCAATAATTACTACTCCCTTGGTTGTTCCAGTTTCCCAATGGGTTTACTTGGTCGTTCATTCAGTGCTGATTATTACCACCAAAGTATTTTTCCAGTTAAAATTGGGTTGGTTCTTCCAACCTGGGTTATAATAGTTTGAATATTGGTTATTCTGCTTGTTGTTTATGACATTTAAAGTTTCTAATGATGCTTGAGAGTCTACCATTTGGCCTAAAGAATTCTATTCAATCATTGCAATTAGTTAAGAAAAAATCATTCCAAATGTTCTAAGTTCCTTGAAATGTAGCAACTTGATTTGCTAATATAGCAAAAGCATTATATTCATGAAATTTGGCTACTTTCTTAGGATTTACCCTTTCGGAAGGCCATTGAAAATTATTAGTAGCCATCTCTTCAATTAATGCATAAGAGTCATGATAAACAACTATGTCAATTTTGGTGTGGGAGATTTTTGATTAAGGCCCATAAATGGGCATGAATCCCTTAATTTAGGGATCCATTGGTCCATAGCTTTCTTGGGTGAGTTTAGTGTTGTTTAGCTTGGTCCAAAGGAAGAGCTTAGTGGTTGTGGAGTCACAAATTTGGTGACTTTAGTGTGGTTAGGCCAATTTTGGTGTATAGGTTCAATTTCGGTCCAAATGGCTAACAATTTGGTTTGGGTTAGGCTAGCCATGAATTTGAGCCAAAATGATTGATAAACATTGTGTAGATGACTGAAATGAAGATTTTTGGTGAAGGATTGAAATGATTTTGAGTTCAATTGGGGGTTCAATTTGAAGGATTTTGGAATTTTGGTCACTTTGGGCATGTTGGGCTAGACTTGGGTCTAGATTGGGCAAGGCTTGGCCTAAGTCCAAATTTATTGTTGAAAATGGTCAATAAGAATGTCTTGAAGAGTTTTCAACATAAATTGTGTGCCAATTTTGGGGCCAAGGTAATGAATTTGGTGAAATTTGGAGACAGCCAATTTGGGGCAAAATTGGGGTTTTTGGGCTTGGATCAGAATTAAATAAAATTGAGGCTTTACCAAGGCCAATTGAAGGTGAAGTTTGATGTGTAGTATTGTTATGAAGAGTTTATGATTCAAATTGAGGCCAATGGAGTAGGTCATGGGGTTCAATTTGGTGAGATTAAGTCATGTAGCCAAATTTGGGGGTTTAACTAAGATCAAAATTGAGCTCAAAGCATGGGCCAATTGAGCTTAGATTTGGTTTAAATTGGTCATATGGAAGGTGAATTTGAGTTTAGGATTGATATTGAAGAAAATTAGGCCCATGTTGATGGATATTTGAGGTGAATTTGGGGAAATTGGGTCTTTAAAGGCAATTTAGGGGTTTTGGTTAAAATGATCAAATTGGCCAAATTGGGTTCAATTTAAGGGTCCAATTTGGTTTTAGAGACATTTGGAGTGATTTTGGAGGTTTTGGGAAAGTTTGGGGTGCTAAGGGCATTTTTGTAATTTTGAAAAATATGGGGGTATTTTGGTAAATTTGGCATTTTCGGGTAGTTTTGGGTAATTTGGGTATTTTGAAATGGTTTGAAATGATTTTTGAGCAAGTTTGGATATTTTGGGTGAATTTGAAGATTTTGACCAAATTTGGGATTTGGGGGTGTTTAGGTAATTTGGGTATGTTTGGGGGTAAAAAGGCCAAGTTTGATATTTTTGGTAGAATTAGGGTGCTAACCACCGCAGATGAGCTATGGACCAATGGGATCCCTTTTTGGGTCCTCTATGAAACCCCAACCTGGGGCTAGTGGGTTTAGGGGACCATCAACATGAGTATTCTAAAGGATCAAGGGACCAAAGTCAACAATTTTGGGTTTAGGTTTGTGAGTGAGATTGAGTTTAAGTGAGTGCTTTAACCCCAGACGAGCACCCAGAGTCAACCCTAAGGGCAAACAGTCCTATGGGAACTCTCATTGAGCTCCCCCATAATGACCCCACCTACTATGTGTTTAGAGGTTAGGACCAATTTGTGGAACTTCAAGTTAAGCAAGGAAGAATTTAGAGTTTCTAATGGTAAGGGTTCCTTTTCTAGTTCTCTAAGAATAGTCAACAGGAAAGTCATACGGCTAGACCTTAGGCTACTAAAGAGGAAAACTAATCCTCAACCAAAAGTGAGGTCATCAGGTTGCTTCAAAGACCTCTTAAAAAATTTGTCCAAATTCATTGAATCATAAAGTAACTAGTTGTGGCGCTTAAGCGCGGGGTTTCACAGTTCAATTTCACACCTTCTTCATTGTTTGCTCTCAATTTGATCCTTTTTCACTTCTTTCACCATTTTTCATCCATTTGAATGTACTTGAAAGAAAAACACACACAGACATTTCATTAAAGCGCAATATCTAAAAAATAGGTATAATAATGTGTACATAATGACTATATATTTTAGGTGTATCAATAGGCAAAGAAAAAAAATTTCTACTAAAGATGGAAAGAGGAACAATCTTCATTAAATTTGCCACAAAAATTTATTTGTTAAAAAAATTTATAAACTAAAATAATTTTTAATTTTCATATTTTTGATATTTGATTGAATATGAGAAATAATATATTATCTAAAAGATAAGAAAATTATTCAATCTAGAGTGAAACTAAAAATATAAATGTTTTAAACTTGCGTATCTATCATATTAGAGATTTTATGTTAAACTAATTTTGATGGATGGAATTTATCTAATCTAGGATATTGGTTCTTAATGAACATCACCCTCATAGGTAATTATATCCTAAAAAGGTGATCTCTTAAGAAAACTCCCATCTAATATAACGACTCTTATTTATATGAATTTTAAATTTTAGATTTCAAGGATGTTTATTTTGGAATTTATTTAAGAGAGACCAAACTTGATACAAATTTTTTTCAGATACTAAAAGAAAAATAGGAAGACGTAGATATTTGCAGACTAATATCACTTTAAATTTACTAATAATTAAGTTTTAAAGCTTTGAAATTGGGTTANGTTATAATAGTTTGAATATGGGTTATTCTGCTTGTTGTTTATGACATTCAAAGTTTCTAATGATGCTTGAGAGTCTACCATTTGGCCTAATGAATTCTATTCAATCATTGCAATTAGTTAAGAAAAAATCATTCCAAATGTTCTAAGTTCTTTGAATTTGTAGCAACTTGATTTGCTAATATAGAAAAAGCATCAGATTCATGAAATTTGGCTACTTTTATAGGATTTACCCTTTCGGAAGGCCATTGAAAATTTTTAGTAGCCATCTCTTCAATTAATGCATAAGAGTCATGATAAACAACTATGTGAATTTTGGTGTGGGAGATTTTTGATTAAGGCTCATAAATGGGCATGAATCCCTTAATTTAGAGATCCATTGGTCCATAGCTTTCTTGGGTGGGTTTAGTGTTGTTTAGCCTGGTCCAAAGGATGAGCTTAGTGGCTGTGGAGTCACAAATTTGGTGACTTTAGGGTGGTTAGGCCAATTTTGGTGTATAGGTTCAATTTTGGTCCAAATGGCTAACAGTTTGGTTTGGGTTAGGCTAGCCATGAATTTGAGCCAAAATGATTGATCAACATTGTGTAGATGATTGTAATGAAGATTTTTGGTGAAGGATTAAAATAATTTTGAGTTCAATTGGGGGTTCAATTTGAAGGATTTTGAAATTTTGGTCACTTTGGGCATGTTGGGCTAGACTTGGGTCTAGATTGGGCAAGGCTTGGCCTAAGTCCAAATTTGTTGCTGCAAATGGTCAATAAGAATTTCTTGAAGAGTTTTCAACATAAATTGTGTGCCAATTTTGGGGCCAAGGTAATCAATTTGGTGAAATTTGGAGACAGCCAATTTGGAGCTAAATTGGGGTTTCTGGGCTTGGGTCAGAATTAAATAAAATTGAGGCTTTACCAAGGCCAATTGAAGGTCAAGTTTGATGTGTAGTATTGTTATGAAGAGTTTATGATTCAAATTGAGGCCAATGGAGTAGGTCATGGGGTTCAATTTGATGAGATTAAGTCATGTAGCCAAAATTGGGGGTTTAACCTAGATCAAAATTGACCTCAAAGCATGGGCCAATTGACCTTAAATTTGGTTTAAATTGGTCATATGGAAGGTGGATTTGAGTTTAAGTTTGATATTGAAGAAAATTAGGCCCATGTTGATGGATATTTGAGGTTAATTTGGGGAAATTGGGTCTTTAAAGGCAATTTGGGCGTTTTGGTCAAAATGATCAAATTGCCCAAATTGGCCAAATTGGGTTCAATTTAAGGGTCCAATTTGGTTTTAGAGACATTTGGAGTGATTTTGGAGGTTTTGGGAAAGTTTGGGGTGCCAAGGGCATTTTTGTTATTTTGGAAAATTTGGGGGTATTTTGGTAAATTTGGAATTTTCTGGTAGTTTTGGGTAATTTGGGTATTTTGAAAAGGTTTGAAATGATTTTTGAACAAGTTTGGATATTTTGGGTGAATTTGAGGATTTTGACCAAATTTGGGATTTGGGGGTGTTTAGGTAATTTGGGTACGTTTGGGGGTAAAAAGGCCAAGTTTGATATTTTTGGTAGAATTAGGGTGCTAACCACCGCAGATGAGCTATGGACCAATGGGATCCCTTTTTGGGTCCTCTATGTACTGGTCTTAGCTAAACCCCAACCTGGGGCTAGTGGGTTTAGGGGACCATCTACATGAGTATTCTAAAGGATCAAGGGACCAAAGTCAACAATTTTAGGTTTAGGTTTGTGAGTGATTGTGAGTGAGATTGAGTGTAAGTGAGTGCTTTAGCCCCAGAACAACACCCAGAGTCAACCCTAAGGGCAAACAGTCCTATGGGAACTCTCATTGAGCTCCCCCATAATGACCCCACCTACTAAGTGCTTAGAGGTTAGGACCAATTTGTGGAACTTCAAGTTAAGCAAGGAAGAGTTTAGAGTTTCTAATGGTGAGGGTTCCTTTTATAGTTCTCTAAGAATAGTCAACAGGAAATTCATACGGCTAGACCTCAGGCTACTAAAGAGGAAAACTAATCCTCAACCAAAAGTGAGGTCATCAGGTTGCTTCAAAGACCTCTTCAAAATTTGTCCAAATTCATTGAATCATAAAGTAACTAGTTCTGGCGCTTAAGCGCGGGGTTTCACAGTTCAATTTCACACCTTCTTCATTGTTTGCTCTAAATTTGATCCTTTTTCACTTCTTTCACCATTTTTCATCCATTTGAATGTACTTGAAAGAAAAACACACAAAGACATTTCATTAAAGCGCAATATCTCAAAAATAGGTATAATAATGTGTACATAATGACTATATATTTTAGGTGTATCAATAGACAAAGAAAAAAAATTTCTACTAAAGATGGAAAGAGGAACAATCTTTATTAAATTTGCCACAAAAAATTATTTGTTAAAAAAATTTATAAACTAAAATAATTTTTAATTTTCATATTTTTGATATTTGAATGAATATGAGAAGTAATATATTATCTAAAAGATAAGAAAATTATTCAATCTAGGGTGAAACTAAAAATATAAATGTTTTAAACTTACGTATCTATCATATTAGAGATTTTATGTTAAACTAATTTTGATGGATGGAATTTATCTAATCTAGGACATTGGTTCTTACTGAACATCACCCTCATAGGTAATTATATCATAAAAAGGTGATCTCTTAAAAAAACTCCCATCTAATATAACGACTCTTATTTATATGAATTTTAAATTTTAGATTTCAAGGATGTTTATTTTGGAATTTATTTAAGAGAGATCAAACTTGATACAAGTTTTTTTTAGATACTAAAAAAACGTAGGAAGATGTAGATATTTGCAGGACTAATATCACTTTAAATTTACTATTAGTTAA
>JXCR01070705.1:121715-140711 GCA_002079205.1 Phalaenopsis hybrid cultivar | reverse complement strand
GGGGTTGGGGGATGACTAGTTAGGTTGGAGTAGGGACTTTATAATGATTTTTAAATTTTTGAGTTTATTTATTAGAAGGTTTAAAAACTTAGTTGTGTCACTATTTTATGCGTGGCACATTATGATTGGGCTAGTTTACATGAGGAGGACATTAGTACCAGCTCAAATCATTCCTAACCAATTGGCCTAAGATTAGATGGTTTGGGTTAAGAGCATTGTTAAACTTATAGAATGAACTATATTTTATATGTGTACTTTATAATTGCCTATTATAATAAATAGAAACTAACAACCATTATTATGCCTTCAATCTCCAACTCTACTTTAGTTCTGTTCCCATTTAGAGGATCAAGAAAGGAAAATTAACAAATTATAATTAAATTGACCTAATTCTAATTTCGATTCTTTAACTAAACATAAACATTGGAAAAGTTGATTTAAATATGCCTCTATAAAGATTATTTATGTTGAGTCAGATGATCCCTTGAGTTTCTCCTAGATTGGAGGAGTAACTCCTTAAATATTACTACTCTATTTGATGGCTATATGAGTGGGTTCATCAAGACCCTGAGAAGCTCACCTGTGCTTAGTTAAATTAATGCTTAAAGATCTTAAAGAAGATGGACATATGGAATTTACTGCTGGATTACATAGAAAGATATGAAAAGCAAGAGCACACTGATATCTCTTATTAATACCCTCTTTTAAACATCCATAATCTATGAATTTACCAAGCTCACTTAAGTGCAGGAATGACTATTTTCTATTTTGATATTAGATATAAAGGGATTATAAAGTAAAATTAAATTCTCTCACCTTGAGTTGGGTCATTGAAAAATATGAACATTTTAACATAGCATGATCTTGCTTTGACACAAGTGATGATACTCATTTGAAAAGATATTGAGTTATTTTGCCAATAACAAGCATCATGGTTTGATATTACGATTTCGACTAAACTGCTATCTAAAAAAGCTTATGTTGACTGTGTGGTTAGAGACAAGGTTTTGGTCAATTAGATCTTACTAATTTTAGTGAACTTATAGGATTAGAATTTGTTAACATTTTTTTTTATTTCATAATTTTATTGATTCATTACTTCACAATTAATTTACTTATCTAGTTTCACCAATAGATAAGTTAAAATTTTTTGTGAATCATAATGACCGAGGAGTGCTATGAATTCCTCAACTAGTAAGAATCACATTTTACTATTAGGTAAAAAAAAGTTGTTCATATGACAATGCAAATAAATAGGGAGATAAGTTTTGATGAGTGTAAATTGGTTATTTTAGGGTGACAAATAACCAATTTAATCAAGTGTTTGGAACCTTAAGCTTGGTTAGTCAAATTGAGAGCTTATGAGGGTATTCTAGAATGACAGACTAGAAAGTACTTGACATAACCAAGGATTTAGGAACTTAACTCCTGGTTAATGATACACCAAAAAAATGTGCAATTTTATGTATATATTTTATGCTTAAATTTGGTGATATTTCACTTTAAAGGGGTATTTTCATGTTTTATTGCAGGTATATTTATTTTAGGCATTTGGAGCAAAAGGAGCAAAAAGGAAGAAATTTGGAGCCAAAACGCAAATTTTCAGCATGCTGACACTAGAGGCACCATTTTACAGAGAAGTGGCACTAGAATGACACTAGAAGTGCCAGAATTTAGAGAGGAGCACTGAAATTCAGTAAATAGGTGCTAGAATAGGCGCTTGAGGCACTAGAGATGGAATTAAATGAATTGTTGGCAGTTATTGACTATTTTTGAGATGTTCTAGAAGGCTCCAAGTAATTCAAATTCCCCATGGAGTGGTTCAATGCATCTAGACACTTGGGGAAGGATCTTAAATGAATAGATATGTTATTTAGATGAAGGGATTTGCCTCTTGGTGTGAAGAGGTGTTTTTTTTTTGAAAAAGGAGTTTGAATTTCCTTGGAGAAGAGGGGCTGATGCCACTCTTAAGAAAAGNATAAAGATTATTTATGTTGAGTCAGATGATCCCTTGAGTTTCTCCTAGATTGGAGGAGTAACTCCTTAAATATTACTACTCTATTTGATGGCTATATGAGTGGGTTCATCAAGACCCTGAGAAGCTCACCTGTGCTTAGTTAAATTAATGCTTAAAGATCTTAAAGAAGATGGACATATGGAATTTACTGCTGGATTACATAGAAAGATATGAAAAGCAAGAGCACACTGATATCTCTTATTAATACCCTCTTTTAAACATCCATAATCTATGAATTTACCAAGCTCACTTAAGTGCAGGAATGACTATTTTCTATTTTGATATTAGATATAAAGGGATTATAAAGTAAAATTAAATTCTCTCACCTTGAGTTGGGTCATTGAAAAATATGAACATTTTAACATAGCATGATCTTGCTTTGACACAAGTGATGATACTCATTTAAAAAGATATTGAGTTATTTTGCCAATAACAAGCATCATGGTTTGATATTACGATTTCGACTAAACTGCTATCTAAATAAGCTTATGTTGACTGTGTGGTTAGAGACAAGGTTTTGGTCAATTAGATCTTACTAATTTTAGTGAACTTATAGGATTAGAATTTGTTAACATTTTTTTTTATTTCATAATTTTATTGATTCATTACTTCACAATTAATTTACTTATCCAGTTTGGCCAATAGATAAGTTAAAATTTTTTGTGAATCATAATGACTGAGGAGTGCTATGAATTCCTCAACTAGTAAGAATCACATTATACTATTAGGTAAAAAAAAAGTTGTTCATATGACAATGCAAATAAATAGGGAGATAAGTTTTGATGAGTGTAAATTGGTGATTTTAGGGTGACAAATAACCAATTTAATCAAGTGTTTGGAACCTTAAGCTTGGTTAGTCAAATTGAGAGCTTATGAGGGTATTCTAGAATGACAGACTAGAAAGTACCTGACATAACCAAGGATTTAGGAACTTAACTCCTCGTTAATGATACAACAAAAAAATGTGCAATTTTATGTATATATTTTATGCTTAAATTTGGTGATATTTCACTTTAAAGGGGTATTTTCATGTTTTATTGCAGGTATATTTATTTTAGGCATTTGGAGCAAAAGGAGCAAAAAGGAAGAAATTTGGAACCAAAACGCAAATTTTCAACATGCTGACACTAGAGGCACCATTTTAATGAGAAGTGGCACTAGAATGACACTAGAAGCCCCAGAATTTAGAGAGGAGCACTGAAATTCAGTAAATAGGTGCTAGAATAGGTGCTAGAGGCACTAAAGATGGAATTAAATGAATTGTTGGCAATTATTGACTATTTTTGAGATGTTCTAGAAGGCTCCAAGTAATTCAAATTCCCCATGGAGTGGTTCAATGCATCTAGACACTTGGGGAAGGATCTTAAATGAAGTAATATGTTATTTAGATGAAGGGATTTGCCTCTTGGTGTGAAGAGGTGTTTTTTTTGAAAAAGGAGTTTGAATTTCCTTGGAGAAGAGGGGCTGACGCCACTCTTAAGAAAATAAGTGAAGTCTTGGGGGGGGGTGTGGAGTCTTTGGACGAGAGTTGAGGGTTAGGTTTTGGAGAGGATTTTCTTTAAGAGTTGTAAGAGAGAGAAGGTGAGAGATCTCTTCTTTATTGCATTTCTAAGAGATAATTGAGTGTGATTGTAAAGAGAAAAAAAGCTTAAAGGCAACTTCAAGAGATTTTCTTAACGTGTATAAGATAAGTTGTGCTCTTTTCTTTCTTTTTTTTGTAAACTTATTTATATATATATNAGAGGAGGTGAGAGATCTCTTCTTTATTGCATTTCTAAGAGATAATTGAGTGTGATTGTAAAGAGAAAAAAAAAGCTTAAAGGGAACTTCAAGGGATTTTCTTAAGGTGTATAAGATAAGTTGTGCTCTTTTCTTTATTTTTTTTGTAAACTTTTTTTTATATATAAAATCCATATTTTGTCATATCCTCCTCATAAATTCTAAGTAGTCTTCTCTGTCCTTTGTAAACATAAGTTTTGGGAGGTCTTGTGGAAGCTGTCGGTTGCCAAAATCAAAATCTCGTTGCCTGCTTTGGAGGGACATTTAATTTTTATATATATTTAGTTTAGAAAAATATGAAATTAAACNAATTCTAAGTAGTCTTCTCTGTCCTTTGTAAACATAAGTTTTGGGAGGTCTTGTGGAAGCTGTCGGTTGCCAGAATCAAAATCTCGTCGCCCGCTTTGGAGGGACATTTAATTTATATATATATTTAGTTTAGAAAAATATGAAATTAAATTGATCGCTTATCTTTCATAGTTTAAATGAAAGAGCATTACACCTTAAGGTATTGTTGACCTCACTTTTGGTTGAGGCTTAGTTTTTCCTCTTTAGTAGCCTAAGGTCTAGCCATAGGACTTTCTTATTGACCATTCTTAGAAAACTAGATAAGGAACTCTCACCATTAGAAATTCTACCCTCTCCTCTACTCAACTTGGAGTTCCACATATTGGTCCTAACCTATAGCATTTAGTAGGTGGGATCACTATGGGGGAAACTCAAGATGAGTCACCCTTAGGATTGTTGAGCCTTAAGGTTAACCTTGGGTGTTGGTCTGGAGCTAAGACATTCACTACACTCACTACACTTATATACACCCACATTCACTCACAACCCTAAACTCAAATTTCTAGCCTAGAGCCCTTGATCTTTTGGGATACTCATGTAGATGGTCCCCTAAACCTACTAGCCCTAGGGCTATGGTTTGGCTAAGAACACTATGTAGAGGACCCAAAATAGGGTTTTCATTGGTCCATGGCTTGTTGGTGATGATTGATATCTCAACTATACAAAAATATCCCTCTTCGACCCAAAATTCCAAAAAAAATTCCAAAAATTCCCATAAAATCCCAATAAATCCTAAATATTCCTAATTTCATTTCTCTCAACTACCACATGACTTAATTTGGCCAATTTGACCATCTTTAACCAAAATCCCCAAATTGCCCTTTAAAGACCCAAATTACCCCAAATCCATGTCAAATGTCCATCAATTTGACCTGAATTTCAATCTTAAAATCAAATTCACTTTTGATATGATCAAATTAAACTAAATCCAAGCCTAATTGGTCCGTTATTTGAGCCCAATTTTGATTTGGGTCAAAATCCCAATTTTGACCATATGACCTAATCTTTCCAAATTGAGCCCATAGCCTAGTCAATTGGTCCCAATTAATGTTGGAAAATCTTGATAACATTCCTATACATCACAATCAACCATCAATTGGCCTTGGTGAAGCCTCATATCCATTTGATTTTGGCCTAAATCCAAAATTCCCAAATTTAGCCCCAAATTGGCTATGCCCCCAAATTTCACCCAATTGATTGCCTTCACCTCCAAATTGGCTCCAATTCATGTTGAAAACTCTTCATGAGGTCCCTATTGACCATTTAAAATAATAAATTTGGATCTAGCCCAAGGCTAACCAAAGGTAGACCCAAGCCTAGCCCAACATGACCAAATTGACTAAAATTCAAAATTCCCTTAAATTGGCCCTTCAATTGAACTTAAAACCACTTCCATCCTTCACCAAAGTTGTTCCTTATGATTATCTACACCAATAAAAATATTTATTTGGGCCAATTGACATGTATAAACTAGCCCAAACCCAAGTTTTGGTCATTTGCACCCACTTGGACCCTTGCACTAAATGTAACCTAACCACCCTAAANCAATTGAACTCAAAACCACTTCCATCCTTCACCAAAGTTGTTCCTTATGATCATCTACACCAATAAAAATATTTATTTGGGCCAATTGACATGGATAAAAAACCCAAGTTTTGGTCATTTGCACCCACTTGGACCCATGCACTAAATGTATCCTAACCACCCTAAAGTCACCAAATTAACTCCACCACAGCCATTAGTTGGACTTAGTGACCAGTCTACCCTAAAGTCACCAAATTAACTCCACCACAGCCATTAGTTGGACTTAGTGACCAGTCCAAAAAACATAAAACCACCTAAATCAAGCCATGGACCAAAGTTCCCCCAAATTAAGGGATATTATTTCCAAAAATTCACAGGCTTAAGAAATCTTTGCCAAAATCCAAGCACATTTGCATTAAATTGTTGTGATGGATTCCTCTGGGTTCCCTGAGCTCCTAGCCACCTACCCCTGGACAGCCGGCAAAATTAAGGGATCTTATTCCCAAAAATACCAAAGGTCCCCCAAATTAAGGGATCTTATTTCCAAAAGTGCACATGCTTAAGATATCTTTGCCAAATCCAAATTTAGGGATCTTATTTCCAAAAATGCACATGCTTAAGATATCTTTGCCAAATCCAAACACATATTGCATTAAATTGTTGTGATGGATTCCTCTGGGTTCCTTGAGCTCCTAGCCACCTCCCCCTGGCCGGTTGGCCAGCCTAGTGGTTGGAAAAAATCAGAACCAAGATCCACCCCNACATTTGCATTAAATTGTTGTGATGGATTCCTCTGGGTTCCCTGAGCTCCTAGCCACCTCCCCCCTGGCCGGTCGGCCAGCCTAGTGGTCGGAAAAGATCAGAACCAAGATCCACCCTCATGGCACCTCACCCAAATCAAACCTAGAGGCTAGCTCATCCAAATCAAATTGGAGAGCTCCTCTGCCCTCCACCTAAGCACCACAATGCACCTAAACTTGTGCCCTAAGAGCCACCCCATGGCCATTTTTATAAAAAGTCACCTCCCATGGCCATGGGAGGTGTGCTGAAACTTTCCTAGAGAAGCCTCTCCAAACTTCACATAGAGCTTCCCTAAGATCCTCTCAGTGCATTCCGACCATTTTCCCTCAGCCATTCCCATTGTCGGAGCTCAATTTTAAGCTTGAAGCCTTGCCGGAAACCAGGACAAACCCCAACACAACTCCACAGTCCACCAAACTCAAATTAACTTCACCCACACCTTCACAACAGTGAAAGAAGCCAAAACACCATAAAATCGTCCTCCCACAGAGCCTCCACCATAGCTCTAGACCAACACCCAAATCCAGCCGTGATCAAATTCCTACTTAGGCCTTACACCAAGATAAGGGAATCAATCCCTAGCCTCCTTGGACCCCAACAAATGTGCCAAACCCCTCTGATTGAAGCTTCATTTCTCATAGCAAAGGTATAAAACCTCACCTCATCCGGAGCCCATTTCGATTCTCCATTTAATTAAGCTTAATTTGATTGCATGATTACAGTATGGATATGTTCATCTCACTTAGACGAGTCCATAGGATCAAACCTGAGGTGATTTGGTTGAGTCTAGGCTAAGATCTTAGGGTTTTAGTGTGGACGTTCACGGGATCATTCTATCGGGGACGATGACAGGGAGCTGTTCGATCGCGCGTGTATCACATGGATGACCAAGATTGAGCCGGACGACCCCTTGGGACATAAACAGCGGGCCGAGTCAGCAAGCTATGTGGATGGCGGCGTCCAACCAGAGCGTGTCACGCATGCCTTCGGAGCCTTCGTAGGATGAGGTGGCACGCGCGGTTTAAATAGATAAATAGGGCTTTTCTTATTTATTTAAATACCCTTAACTTAGAAAATTCATAAATTTGTGTAGAAAAATCACAAAAATAAAATAAAAATACCCTCTTGCTCAGTGAATAGAGGAGAATAATGTGGAATAAATTTTAGGTCCATTTGATGCATATTTTATTTTTAATTAATTAAACACTATTTTGAATCATTTGATTCTCCATGCATATTGGCACATCACCTTGGCTTGAAATTTTGGCATGTTGTAGCCTCTGTCAAGGGAAATATTCTCTGATTTTTTCAAAGTCAGAAAATGTTCCTATACATAGATCCATCTTTTTCAAGTTATTCCACATTATTTCTTTAAAATAATCATGGAAATTAGCATACTGATTAGAAAATCATAAGAAAATTTTGGAAGGTCCACAATGACCAGAAAATCTTTTGAAAATAATTTCATGGGTCAAGTCATTTAGAATATCCTTAAATTATACAAACACCAAATTTTTAAAATAATTAATTTTGGAAAATATAAACATTTAAATAACTTGACTTTTGATCTCCACTATGGTTTATGATCGAGAGAACTGATCATAAAAATTTCAAAATGTTTTGAGTTCATTTCATAACTTAAATTGCTTTTCAAAGATAAATAACACTTTTGACACTTAAATATATTTTTTTAAAAATCAAAATAAGACTAAAGAAATTATGAAACTTAGGTTTTTGAGTTCTTTGTGATCAAGGATATTTTATAAAAATAAAATTATATTTAAAGTAAAAACTTGATTTTAAACCTATTTTAAATATTTAAAATAGTTAAAAATTCATAAAAGATCTCACAAACAATAAAACTCATGAAAATGTTCTAAATTGCTCCCTAATCACTTAGGAACAATTAGAATATTTTTCCTGACTTTTTAAATAAAGATATTGAATTTCAAAGCTTAAAAGTAATTTTTAAAAAAAAGCTAAAAATGAGTTTTCACTAAAATAATTCCATTAAATCAAGGAAAAATTAGCAAAATACAAAATTTGCTCCTCTGAGTTCTTTGACCTTAGGGAGATTTTTGAAAAATACAAAACTTAATTTTCACCACCTAAAATATTTTATTTTTATTAAATAACCCAGAACTTAAAATAATTCCAATAAATCACAGAGATTTAAAAAAATTATGAAATTTTGTTCAAAAGCTTTTCTTGCCTAAGTCTACCTTCAGTAAAAAATTCAAGGGATTAGGATTTACCTTGGTCAAGTTAGAAATTTTCTTTGAAAAATCCTATTTTTGCATTAAAATAGTTGTATAAATTAAATTAAATTTTGAAAAGCTTTGAAAAATCCTATTTTTGCTTGAAAATAATTATATAAATTAAATTAAATTTTGAAAGGAATTTTCTTTGAAAAATCCTGTTTTTGCATGAAAATAATTATATAAAATAAATTAAATTTTGAGAAATTATCCTATTTTTGCATAAAATTAATTATATAAATTAAATTAAATTTTGAAAAATCACATTTTCTTTTTGATGTCTCAATACCCATGAATGAGGTAGGATAAAAATTTCAAAGTCATTTGAATTGAGTTTGACAAATTATGAAGTGTTAGAGTCTTAGGGACAAATGTGTAATTTTGGAAATTTAGCCTTAATTAACATTTAGGCTTAAGTCACGGAGGGAATAGGTAACATCTGATCTTAATCAATTTATTTGATTCTTGAAACACAAGGGGTTAATTAGTAGAAATCAATCTCACTTTCCTCATTAAAAAGATGAGTTAATAAATTTCTAAATCATTAAAAATTTGGAAGTTTATTAAAATTAAATGATGCTGGACTTAGGGGTATGACTTTTGAAGTCAATAATTAATCAATTTAATACCCCTATTTCAATTTTCAAATAAAACCCAAATCATGAATCATGATCACTTAAAGTTTAAACCTTTTCAAAACTAATTAAGACACTCACCTAGGTCTTAAGGGCTTAGTGGTGAATTAGGCTAAATCAAAATTGACTAAATGAGTATTAGAGAAATAAACATAATTAAATTAAACATCCTTGAAACATCGCTAAGCCCAACTAGGATTAAAATTTGGCTAACTGTTCAAATTACACTAACTTCCCCTTCAAGGGAATTCACTCACATAATTTTCAAATTAAATGATAAATGATAATTACCCCCTTTCTTAGGGATAATTGAGACATCAATGTTAACCAAGCATTAAGGGTATTTATAGGATTAATTATTAAGCAATATAATAAGTTTAAAAAGAACTCGGGAATTTCCACCAGGCAACGAGAAAGTTGCATGGACCTGCTTCTTTCTCTAGATCTGTTGGACATCTCGGAGATCTATTAAACTTAATATATCCTTCTGGATAAAGTCATCCTTAATCAAACTTCTAAGGAACCGCCAAGATATGACATAGGGTTAGGAAAATTACCAAGACTTTACTTTTCCTGCTCTTCATAAGCTGCCTTAACATGCATTTCAAGTTTCAGGTGGTGGAACAAAAAGACTTATCAGGTACGCTTTTATAGTTTTCAACATTGTCTTTCTTGTACTTTCATACTGTGTTTCTCATACAGTACTTTTATACCTACAAATTTGCATGCTAAACAACGATGTCACCCTGCATGAAAACTAAAACTATCAGGAGAGCCACATAGCCAAAATCATAACCCAAAAAAAAAATTAAAATCAACTAAGATAAAACTCATCGCTACAACATTCAAAATATAAAACAACTCAAAAGTTAATCACAAACATCATAGAAAACCACAACTTCAACTAAATTATGATGTCTCTACTGGATGATCGAGAATCCCTCGGATGAGGTAACCTACGGTTACTAACGAGGCTTCCTACGGTTTAAATGAAATTATGGAACTCATTAAGTTGAGTTTAGTAAGTTCATTTGGACTAAGTGAATCCAATAGAAAATAGTGGTGCCGGAATGAGGGAACCGTAGGATCCTAACCGGTGTCGCTCTAATCAACTTTAACATGCTCTCATAAGATTTAAAGAACTTCAACCATAAGGCCACCTGATTTGACATTGTAACTCAACAGACTAGAAAATTTAAACTCGTTGCGGCAGGAGCTTGGACCTAGCATGGTGGGCAGCATGATCATCTTCAACAACAAAACCTGTCTTCTCCAGCTAAACTAATCTTCCTTCCTTAGACTTAACCAACAAAGCCATAGGACTTCAAGGCTGCTTGCTGATGCAACGTAAATCCTCACCTTATCTTTAGGCATTTGCATAGCCATGCTATACAATATAAGCCCTAACTCGTCTTACGATTCCGAGGTTGTCGTTTGTCACGACCTAAATCCTCACATCTTCTAGGCTATTTTTATGATTGTTTCACACGAATGTAAGCCGTAATAAAATTGGCAGGATGAAACACCTAAATATTTCTCCTCAAAACTGAAGCCAAACATTAGGATAGCTCGGGAAGTCACCGGGCAGGATGAAACACCTAAATATTTCTCCTCAAAACTAAAGCCAAACATTAGGATAGCTTGGGCAGTCGCCGGGGCTCTGCTCTATTTCTTCTCAAAACTGAAGCCAAACATTAGGATAGCTTGGGAAGTCACCAGGGTTCTCCTCTGAACTCAAAACTAAAGCCAAACATTAGGATAGCTTGGGAAGTCACCAAGGTTCGCCTCTGGATCCCCACATCCCCTAGTTCTTCTTCCTTTGGATTCTACAATAAAATGTTCCAAATTTGAACCAATCCTATCCCCTAGTTCTTCTTCCTTTGGATTCTACAATAAAATGTTCCAAATTTGAACCAATCCCCATTCACCCCTAGTTCTTCTTCCTTTGGATTCTACAATAAAATGTTCCAAATTTGAACCAATCCCCTTCCACACCTCTACGGAAGCCAAACATTAGGATAGCTTGAGAAGTCACCGAGGTTCTCCTCTGGATCCATGACATCCTTGAAGCCAAACATTAGGATAGCTTGGGAAGTCACTGAGATTCTCCTCTGGATCCATGACATCCCTAGCATTAGGATAGCTTGGGAAGTCATCGAGGTTCTCCTCTGGATCCATGACATCCCCTAGTTCCTCCTCCTTTGGACTCTACAACAAAATGTTCCAAATTTGAACCAATCCCCTTTCACACCTCTTTGTCCGATCTCATTGAAAAGTCTCCTTTGGATTCTACAATAAAATGTTCCAAATTTGAACCAATCCCCTTGCACACCTCCATGTCCGATTTCTTTGGATTCTACAACGTAATGTTCCAAATTTGAACCAATCACCTTTCACACCTCTATGTCTGATTTCGTGGAGGAAGTCACCAAGGTTCTCCTCTAGATCTATGACATCCCCTAGTTCTTCCTCCTTTGGACTCTAATGTTCCAAATTTGAACCAATCCCCTTTCACACCTCTACATCTGATTTCGTTGAAGAGTCCCACCATGTTCCAAATTTGAACCAATCCCCTTGCACACCTCTATGTCCGATTTCGTTGAAGAGTCCTGCCTTCCAAATTTGAACCAATCCCCTTTCACACCTCTACGTCTGATTTCGTTGAAGAGTCCTACCTTCGTTGAACCAATCCCCTTTCACACCTCTACGTCCGATCTCATTGAAAAGTCCTACCCTTTGAAATTCCTTGAAGATAAAATTTCTTGATTTTTATCGAGATTCTTCTTAGGTGGCTTTGGTAATTTAAGATGTAATTAACTATAGGGGCTTGCCCATATAGGAAGCATGTCCGAATCCAGCTTAATATAAACTCTACTTAATCATTTATATTAAATAGGGGAACTTGTCGGCAAATACAAAGGTTTCGCAGACCAAACGGACGCCAATAGGGGCTTGCCCTTATAGGAAGGATGTCCGAACCCAGCTTAATATAAACCCTATTTAATTCCTTAAATAGGGGAACTTGTCGGCAAATATAAGGTTTCGTAGACCAAACGGACGTCATACTTTCCTTAGTTTATTTGATCGAGCCTCATCCTCCCAGCTTAATATAAACCCTATTTATTCCTTTATATTAAATAGGGGAATTTGTCGGCAAATACAATAAATCCTATTTAATCTTTTATATTAAATAGGGGAACTTGTCGGCAAATACAAAGGTTTCAATAAACCCTATTTAATCCTTTATATTAAATAGGGGAACTTGTCGGCAAATACAAAGATTTCAGAACGGACGTCATACTTTTCTTAGTTTATTTGATCGAGCCTCATCCTCAAGTCTTGTGTTTATTCTTCGGGATAGATACATGATTTGAGGTATAATGCTCTTTCATTTTAGACTATGAAAAATATGTGGTCAGTTTGATTTCATACTTCAACGTCCTTCCGAATCGGGCGATGAGATTTCGATTCCAGCGACCGACAGCTTCTTACGGGCAACTCCCCATAAGCCAACCTGAAATAACACCGACAGGTATGTATCTATCTCAAAAGATAAACACATGGCTTGATGGTGAGGCTCAATTAAATATAATAAGAAATTTATGACATCCGTTTGGCCTACAAAACCATTTTATTATAAGCCAACGAGTTCTCTTATTTAATATGAAAAATTAAATAGGGTTTACGTTAAGCTGGGTTTGGAAATGCTTCCTATAAGGGAAAGGCCTTATAGTTAATTACATCTTATATAACTAGAGTCACTTAAGAAAACTCTCAATAAAAATTAGGTGATATTATCTTCATGGAGTTCAAAGGAATAGTACTTTTCAAAGAGATCAGATAAAGCGGTGTAGAAAATGGGAATCCTAGGGGATGTCTTAGATCTAAAGGAGAACCTCTCTGACTTCCCAAGCTATTCTATGATTTAGCTTCAATTTTGAAGAATTTTTTAAATGTTTCATCCTGCTGATTTTATTAATTAGGGCTTACATCCGTGTGAAACGACCACACAAATAACCTGGAAGATATGAGGATTTAGGTCGTGACGAACGACAACCTTAGAATCCTAAAATGAGTTAGGGCTTGTATTGTATAGCAAAAGGATTTATGTCGTACTAGGCAGACAACCTTGAAATCCTATGGCTTATTATTTAATTCTTAAGGAAAAGATGTTCCGTTGTAGATCCTCATGAAGTTAGCTCTAGGCTCCTCAAAGAAGTAGCAGGTTTAAGTTTATAATTGTCAAATTGTAAAGATTGAGAGAAGTATCAAGTTTAGAGGTCAATTTTTCTATTGTTTCAAGTTCTGATGTTAAATCAATTGTTTTTTAAGGTTGTGGTTATTAAAATATCATACGGGGGTTAAAGTCGATTAAGACAACACCGGTTAGGATCCCACGGTTCTCTCATTCTGATATCACTATTTTCTTTTGAATTTACTTAGCTTCAATGAGTTATGAAACCCATTTAAACCGGGGACTCACATTTAAATAGGGGATTCCCACTGTTCCTTCCTCTGAGGGACTCTCATAAATTCAAAAGAGCGTTTTATGTTTAGTGATATTTCAAAGGATTTATGGTCACCTTTGAAACATTTAAGTTTTTTTTGTTTTTGAAAATGTTGATTAATTTTGAAAATTGGTTTTGTTTTGTAGGTAAAGAAAGGTACCCAACCAAGCAATTTATAATATTTTGCAGAAATTAAATATCAGTAAATGCGTACCTGTCCTCTTCTAGACGTTCCCGCTGAAAGATTAGCTTTCTCAACATGTATGTATTTTTGTAGTGGAATTAAGTAAGATATGCAAATTTTGAGTAATTGAAGGTGTAACTAACACACCCCAAGTTATGATTTACTGGGTTCCAAAGCTCTTAGAGGATGATTTTAGAACAAAATATGATATGGTCATTTACCCTTCAAAATATGCAAGAGATTTCAACATGTACTTTGAAAATCTCTTGAAACATTTTGAGTTAATTTTGAACTTTTCACCTTGTTTTATTAATCATCTAAGTTCAAACTAAAATTACCCCTCTGCTCGATGAATTTTGAAATTTTAACCATCTCAAGGACAGGGTACCTAATTAGTCAGTTATTATTTTACTTAAAAGCTATGTAGGTGAATTCCCCTAAGGTAAGTTCCAGTCATTAAGGACTTTTGTACCCACCACTAAAGTTAGACTGATAGTGTTAATCATCAATCATGTTATCTTCGAAATCCCATCAAACAAGTTTTAAAATCAAGTCTAGATCAGTACCAAGCCCCTTAACAAATCTAATGGGAGAAATATTAACAAATGTTAGAATTTTAATTTAGGTGATATGTATTTTGATTAAAAGAAGTCACATCATCATTAATTGTGGACTTAATCATAGGTTGACCTCACTTTTGGTTGAGGTTCAGTTTTTCCTCTTTAGTAGCCTAAGGTCTAGCCATATGACTTGACCTCACTTTTGGTTGAGGTTCAGTTTTTCCTCTTTAGTAGCCTAAGGTCTAGCCATAGTGACCTCATTTTTGGTTGAGGTTTAGTTTTTCCTCTTTAGTAGCCTAAGGTCTAGCCATAGGACCTCACTTTTGGTTGAGGTTTAGTTTTTCCCTTTTAGTAGCCTAAGGTCTAGCCATAAGATTTTCTTATTGCCTATTCTTAGAAAACTAGATCTGGGTTTAGTTTTTCCTCTTTAGTAGCCTAGGGTCTAGCCATAGGACTTTTCCTATTGACTATTCCTAGAAAACTAGACATGGAACCCTCACCACTAGAAATTCCAAACTTTTCTCCACTCAACTTGAAGTTCCACATGATGCTCTCAACCTCTAAATACTTAGTAGGTGAGGTCACTATGGGGGAAACTCAAGATGAGTCAACCTTAGGATTGCTAGACCTTAGGGTTGACCTTGGGTGTTAGTTTGGAGCTAAGGCACTCACTACACTTATCTGTACCCACAATCACTCACAACCCTGAGCTCAAATTTCTAGCCCAGATCCCTTGATTTTTTGGGATACTCATGTAGATGGTCACCTAAACCTACTAGCCCTAGGGCTATGGTCTGGCTAGAACCACTACATAGAGGACCCAAATTGGGGTTTCTAAACCTACTAGCCCTAGGGCTATGGTTTGGCTAAGACCACTATGTAGAGGACCCAAAATGGAGTTTCCTTTGGTCCATGCCTACTAGCCCTAGGGCTATGGTTTGGCTAAGACCACTATGTAGAGGACCCAAAATAGGGTTCTCATTGGTCCATGGCTTATTGGTGATGATTGGTACCTCAACTCCGTCAAAATACCCATCTTGGCCTTTTACCCCTAAAACACTCTCTAATTACCAAAATACCCCTCCTGGACCCAAAATCCCAAAAATTCTTAGAAAATTCCAATAAATCCCAAATATTCCCAATTTCATTTTGTTTAACTACCACATGACCCAATTTGGCTAATTTGACCATCTCTAAGTCAACTACCACATGACCCACTTTGGCCAATTTGACCATCTTTAACCAAAATCCCCAAATTGCTCTTAAAGACCCAAATTTCCCCAAATCCAACTCAAATGTCCATAAATTTGATCTCAATTGAGAAGACCCAAATTTCCCCAAATCCAACTCAAATGTCCATCAATTGGGTCTCAATTGACCCCAAATCCAATCCTAAACTCAAATTCACATTTCCCCAAATCCAACTCAAATGTCCACCAATTTGATCTCAATTGACCCCAATTCCAATCTTAAGCTCAAATTCACTTATGATATGACCAAACTAAATCAAATCCAAGCTCAATTGGTCCATGATTTGAGCCCAATTTTGATTTGGGTCAAAGCTCCAATTTTGACCATATGACCTAATCTCACCAAACTGAACCCATAGCCTAGTCAATTGGCCTCAATTAATGTTGCAAAGAATTTTTTGACATTCATATAAATCAAAATCAACCATCACTTGACACTTGGTGAACCTCAAATCCATTTGATTTTGGCCTAAATCCAAAATTCCTAAATTTAACCCCAAATTGGCTATGTCCCCAAATTTCACCCAATTGATTTCCTTAACCTCCAAATTGACATCCAATTCATGTTGAAAACTCTTCATGGGGTCTTTATTGACCATTTAAAACAATCAATTTGGACTTAGCCCAAGGCTAACCCAAGCTTGACCCAAGCCTAGCCGAACATGACCAAATTGATTAAAGTTCAAAATTCCTTCAAATTGACCCCCAATTGAACTCAAAACCACTTCCATCCTTCACCAAAGTTGTTCCTTGTGATCATATACACCAAATTCATCATATATTTGGGCCAATTAACATGGCTAACGTAGCCAAAACCCAAGTTTTGGTCATTTGCACCCACTTGGACCCTTACACTAAATGTGACCTAACCACCTTAAAGCCACCAAATTAACTCCACTACAACCATTAGTTGGACTTAGTGACTAGTCCAAACACCATGAAACCACCTAAATCAAGCCATGGACCAAAGTTTCCCAAGTTGGACTTAGTGACCAGTCCAAATACCATGAAATCACCTAAATCAAGCCATGGACCAAAGGTCCCCCCCTGTGACCAGTCCAAACACCATGAAACCACCTAAATCAAGCCATGGACCAAAGGTCCCCCAAATTAAGGGATATTACTTTCCAAAAATGCACATGCTTAAGATATCTTTGTCAAATCCAAGCACATTTGCATTAAATTGTTGTTATGGATTCCTCTGAGTTCCCTGAGCACCTAGCCACCTCCCCCTGGCCGGCCGGCCAGCCTAGTGGCCGAAAAAGCCCAAAATCGAGAGCCACTCCAATGGCACCCTGACCCAAATCAAACCTAGAGGCGAGCTCATCCAAATCAAACTATGGAGCTCCTCTACCCTCCACCTAAGCACCGCAATGCACCCAAATTTATGCCCTGAGTGCCACCTCATGGCCATTTTTATAAAAAACTCACCTCCCACGGCCATGGGAGGTGTGCTGAAAATTCCTTAGAGAGGTCTCTCTAAACTTCACACAGAGCTTCCATAAGATCCCCTCAGTGCATTCCAACCACTTTCCCTCACTCATTCTCATTGTCAGAGACCAATTTTGAGCTCAAAACCCTGCCGGAAACCAGGACATGACCCACACTCCACCAAACTTTAATTCCTTATGCCTACACCTTCACAAGAGTGAAAGAAGCCAAAACCCCATCAAATTCCCCTTCCACAGAGCCTCTACCATAGATCTAGACCAACACTCAAATCCGACCGTGATCGAATTCATATCTAGGCCTTACACTAATGCCAGGGACTCAATCTCTAGCCTCTTTGGACCCAAACGAACGTATCGAGAACCTCTGATCGAAGCTTCCCTTCTCAGAGTTAGCCTCCTTGGACCCCAATGAACGTGCCGAGCACCTCTGATCGAAGCTTCCCTTCTCAGAGCAAAGTATAAAACTTCTCCTTCTCTCGAGCTTATTTTGATTCTCCATTTACTTAAGCTTTATTTCATGGCACCTTACAAACTCCTCCTCCTCCCGAGCTTCTTTTGATTCTCCATTTACTTAAGCTTGATTTCATGGTACATTAATCATATAGATGTGTTCGTCTCGCTTAGACGAGTCCATAGGATCAAACCCGAAGCGATTTGGTTCAGTCTAGGCCGAGATCTTAGGGTTTTAGTTAAGATATTTAAGATAAAAACTTAATTTTTGGCCTATTTTAAATATTTAAATAATTAAAAAACTCATAAAAATTATAAAAATAATAAAACTCATGGAAATGTTCTAAATTGTTTCCTAATCAACTAGGAATAATGAGAATATTTCTCCTGATTTCCTAAATAAATATATTTATTTTCAAAGCTTAAAAATAATTTTTTTAAAAAGGCTAAAAATGAGTTTTCATTAAAATAATTTCAATAAATCAAGGAAAAATCAAAAAAATATAAAATTTTCTCCTCTGAGTTTTTTGACCTTTGGGAGATTTTTCAAAAATACAAAACTTAATTTTCAACATTTAAAATATTTTATTTTTATTAAATAACTCTGAACTTAAAATATTTCTAATAAATCACAGAGAATTCAAAAGATTGTGAGATTTAATCCAAAGACTCCTTAGGTCTAGGTCTAACTCCAGTAAAAATTTTAAGGGATTATAATATACCTTGGTCAAGTTAGGAATTTTCTTTGAAAAATTCTATTTTTGCATAAAAATAATTATAAAAATTAAATTAAATTTTGAAAAATCACATTTTCTCCTTTGATGTATCAATTGACCGATGAATTAGGTAGGATAAAAATTTCAAAGTCATTTGAATTGAATTTGACAAATTATGAAGTGTTAGGGCCTTAGGGGCAAATGTGTAATTTTGGAAATTTTGCCTTAATTAACATTTAGGCTTAATTCAAGGAGGGAAAATGGGTAACCTCTAATCTTAGTCAATTTATTTGATGTTTGAAACACAAAGGGGTTAATTGGTAGAAACCAATTTCACTTTCCTGATTAGGATTAATAAATTTCTAAATCATTAAAAATTTGGAAGTTTATCAAAATTAAATGATCTTGGACTTAGGGGTATGACTTTTGAAGTCAATAACTAATCAATTTAATACCCCTATTTTGATTTTCAAATAGAATCCAAATCATGAATCATGACCACTTAAAACTTAACA
>JXCR01070705.1:95884-119662 GCA_002079205.1 Phalaenopsis hybrid cultivar | reverse complement strand
GCTGGGGACAAGCTTTTCTCTCCATACAAATCAAGAAATATTATCTTCACACATCGATAATATGTCCATGTCCCTTTTGGACCAAATTACTAAATATTATCTTCACACATCGGTAATATGTTCATATCCCTCTTGGACCAAATTACCCTTCTTCCGTACAAATCAAGAAATATTATCTCCACACATCGGTAATATGTCCATGTCCCTCTTGGACTAAAATACCCTTCTTCCATAGATACGTTACCCCATTTCTATCTGGGAAAAGTACAACTAACTCCTTGGACTTCAGGACTAGCTGTTCAACCATCTTTGAACAGAGGGGTTCAGAAGGCCATTAAGGACTTCTTAAATTTTTTCAGGACTAGCTGTTCAACCATCTTTGAACAGAGGGGTTCAGAAGGCCACTAAGGACTCTTTAAATTTTCATGTAGGGTCGAACCCCAAATAGGTGTGTTGGTGGATTAACTCCACCTGGGCATTTTTTCTGCCTCAATTTGGGTCCCGCACTGGTTACTAAACTTTCTCACAACTCCTTTTCACATTTGTTTTGCTGCTTTGCAAATTATATCAAATCGTGTTGTACTGCGCGCACTTCAAAATATTAATCAATTTTACACCCTTTTAAATAAAGATGTTAAAATTACCTGTAAATTAAGACCCGCCCGGTCTACAAACTAACCTCTACTTTCAGTGCTTGCACTAAGGATTACAAGGTTTTTGGCCATATAGCTAACCCTAAAACTTTCTGTTTCAAAGCCCGCTATGATGGCATACCCAACGCTGACCTTTTCTTGCAACCTGTCGACGGATCGCAACGCCTGTAACGTCACTTCCACCATCAAGTTATGAGCCGGATTTGAGGACCTCGAGGTTATCCTCGGGAAAGCCCCGTTCGTGGTAATGAAGATCGCTGCCCCGGAAGTTCAAGAGCCGTCTGCAGAACTCAGTTTGAACTGCCTTCAAGACTTCCTTGCCTGCAAGAAGGCTAAAGGTACTGCTGACATGACACCCATCAAACCCGCTAGCCCCGCTGCTGTTAAGGGGAAAGAAGTAATTATTGTTTAGAATCCGATTGAGGGATTAACTGTCTCACCACCTGTGTTTGAGATCGGATCAAGTTCGAGAACTGTACCTCTGACCCGTACTCAAAGGTGGAACCACAATAGAAGAATTTGGAGAGCCATCAAAGCCCAGAATCCTAAAAATACACCTGATGAAGAGGAGCCTCATCAAGTTGAAGAGGTAATACCGGAAATTTATCCACTCCTACGAGGGAGTAGATTCCATCCACTGACAGATACTGATGGATATGAGAATATCCGGAAGATTGCTGCTACATTGCCATCACCTCATGAACATGGTGAGAAGGGAAAGAAATCCAGCCCCATCACCCGAGTTAGTGCAGTCTTCAGAAGGCTTGCTATTAAAGAAGGATGTTCTGTTAGTGAATTACTTAAACGAGTGGGATATGCAATTTCCCCTCATATGAAGAATGAAATTTTGAAGGATATTAAGTCTGCTAGAAAATCTCCTAGGTCGACTATAGAGTCACCTACCTGAGTTCCCGTCTGGCTCCATTTGGGAAAAGCGAGTTGATACTATTATGGTCACCACCGGTCATACCACCACCAGAACCACAGGTTGCCGACCGATTAAGTTGAGATTGGGTCCGAGGAGCTTACCCATCATTCCTGCAATCATGGAAAGAAAGACAAGACAATTACCTGACACTGTAGTCGGTCTACACCATGGGGAGCATACCTTCCCTCAGCATACCGATGTATCTACTAAGACGCCCCATCCTGAGGCATCATCTTCAAAAAGGAAGAAGGTATGGGTACCTAAGGTCGCTGCACCGATACAGTCCAGTGAGCCTGCAAGACAGAAAGCAAAACCAGTGCCTAAAATATCTGACATCGTCGCGACAAGAGCCAGCGAGATGGAGGAACAAGTTGAGGATTTCCATCAGGGTCCTCCAGATCTTAAAGCAATCAAGAAATGATAATTGAAGAAAAAGTTGAGAAACTCAGGATTGAGATTTCTGAGTTGGCTCGAGAACACGGAGTTTCCGTCGATAGTAACAATGAGGAATATGATTACAATGATTACTTGGAGGAAGATTTCATGGATGTCCACATGATTGAAACCAGAGCTACCACATCTACGCGCGAGGCTCAACTTCACACTGAAGAGAACGCCATAGATGAGCTGCGTAGGGTTATCCTCCTCAGGGATGAACAAGTTGTTCTTTTGGAGGAAAGGATAGAAGAAATGACTGCAGCTATGACCGCCATGGCCACCATTCAGGGGCAATCACAAGCATGAAGATTGGCTTTTCCAGAGGTTAACCAGCCAGAAATCATACACATCGCAGAAGAAAGAAGGGAGGATACTTTGATAGAGAAATAAGAAAAACCGAAGAAGGATTCTCCATCAAGTGCCATGCCAGAAAAAGATTTCAAGCAAATGGTTGAACAAGTGCGGGACGCCTTAGCCCAGTCCAAGGGCGGTGCATCAATTTTAAAGGGTAGACCTTATCCGAAGGAATTTGATGCCTTGCCTTTCTCTAAGGGCTATGTAACCCCAAACTTTAAGATATTCAATGGGATTGGAAATCCCAGACAACACATAGCACATTTTCGAGCCAATTGTGGAAACACAAGGAATAACGAAGCTCTCCTCTACTAGCAGTTCGTTAATAGCTTGTCAGGGAACACTTTTAACTGGTACACTAACCTGCCCAATGGGTCAGTTAAAACATTTTTTGAGTTGGAACAGTTATTTGTGAAAAGATTTGCTAGGCACAGCATCATGTGTCTATTGGAGAACTCATGATGGAGAAGCAGAAGCCTAGTGAAACCTTGACAGACTATATTTTGAAATGGAGAAACCTTAGCATGAAATGTGAACCTCAATTACAGGAACATCAAGTGATTGAGATTCTACTCAAAAGCATTCATGGACCAGTAGATTTCATGCTTAAGGGACTCACCATCAAATCCTTCGAGAAGCTACTCAATAAAGCCAGCAGTCTGCAAGAAGAAATGAAGCACATGGAGCCACATGAAAAAGGCTAAGGTGACCAGAGTGTTTAAAAAGAAATTAGGGGTAGTCGCAACTGTTGACAAAGGAAAGCAGCCGATAAAGATATATGCAGAGGATCATCGTCAATCTTCATCACAGTACCCTCAGAAACAAAGCAGGTCAATCCAACCAACGGTCGTCTCAGGAGGGATCACCTCGAACAACGGGTAAAAGAATATCCCTGTTAGAGCAACGAAAATTCGGTTACTGCTTCAAAAATGAAGTTGTACCTAAAATATTCAAAAGCTTGATGAAGAAACCAGAATTCAAACTGCCTGATCCAAAGAAACCTGAATAGGTGGATAAGAAGAATGAACCAAATTATTGTCCGTACCACTGATTGCTTGGGCATACTATAGACAAGTTTTTTGTCTTTAAAGACTGGCTCGAGAAGAACCTCAAGGAAGAAAATATAAAAATCCTGAAGGCGTATTTGAGAGAACGTGACTGATTTTAACCGATAACCTTGACTTTGTATGATTATCTTTTTGTCCCTCCGGGGTCTTATGAATGTAATGGTTGTGATTTCGGCTACGTTTTGACTATTTCTGGTAATAACGTGACTGATTATAACCAAGATAGTTGCGATCTCAATCCCCAAAATGATCCTCAAATTGTACTTGAGTCCGATGAACTTGTTGTCAAGTCTAAAGAAGACATCAATGATAGTGCTTGCGACGACACCGATAACGAAGAGCCAACTCTCGAGCTTCATGGTACACCGCTCTCCATCAACTTAGATCACTCCAACGAAGAGGAAAAGACACCTAAAGATTCAACAATGATATCTTAAGAAGAAGAAATCACAGAAGTCAACTTGAGGAGCGGGAAAGTGTTACCACCAAGAACAGCTCCAGTAGACAAAGGAAAACAGAGAATGACTTGAGAAAAGATACCCCCACCTCCGCTAGTGGAAGAACCACATAACCAAGACAAAATAGGACGATCATACAAAGTAGATTACAATGTGCTAGCTCATCTTAGGAAGTTGCCTGCCCGACTAAGCATCTACAACGCTCTGATCCTGCCAAAGGAGTTGAGAGAGTCTCTGGTTACAGCTTTTCTTGATCCAGAAATTTTCTTAGCTCACTTGGCTAGCACATCCTCAGATGAAGTTTGCTCGTTGACAGAATAGTCAGGGGTAACCTTTACAGATGAAGACTTGCTGCTCGGTACCGCCGACCACAACCGTCCACTCTACATCTCCGTCAACATTGGCAGATTTGTGTTATCCAGAGTTTTAGTGGATCCTGGAGCATCTCTTAACTTGATGAGTCTACGGACATTAGCATATTTGGACTTCGACGTTCAAGAGCTCTTCCTTGATAAGATGATGTTAAGAGGATTCAACCAAAAGGGAGAAAGAGCCTTTGGATCAATCTCATTACTTATGAAGGTTGGAGAACTTGTAACAACCGTTAAATTTCATATCATCGACGCCGAGACCTCTTTTAACGCTCTGTTGGGTCGACCGTGGATTCATGAGCATAACATGGTTCCATCATCCCTACATCAGTGCATTAAATACCGGAAAGATGGTCAAGAAAATTGCATCAAAGGAGACCTACAGCCGTTTTCAGTGCATGAAGTTCGTATCCATGAAGATGCTGCCTACTACGCGCCTCCAAAGAAGATAGTCTTCTCGCGCGAAATTTTGACAAACAAAGATAAAGATTCAGAAGGATCACAAAAATAAGGCCATACAACTCCGCTTAAACAACCTTCTACCACTCCCCTGCGACGAGTTGGTGGAGGTTCTTCTTGTTCACGCACCCGAGGTCAAGGTTAGGGACGCGGACGAGGAAAGATCAATTTAATTTACGGACTAGGCCAACTATCAACATTGGTGATGAAGATAGTTCTGAAGATGAGGTAATGATGAAAAATAGAAGAAGCCTCAGTACGAGATATCTCTAGAAGATACAGAGAGAAATGAATATGAAATAATGTATGATCGGATAAATCACTATGTGAATACTATGACCCTCACTTCGATTATCCCTCAAAAGGTCGAGAGTTTGGATAAACCACTATGTGAATGTTATGACCCTTACTCCGATTCTCCCTCAAAAGGTCGAGAGTTTAGGGGTCAAGGAAGTCCGTAGTGTTGGTTCAAAGCCGATCAAATTTTACCATGCTTCTACCTCTATTGGTCAAGGAAGTCCGTAGTGTTGGTTCAAAGCCGATCAAATTTTACCACGCTTCTACCTCTACCAAAACATGTAAATTTGGATGTTGATTCTAATGAATTAATGAAATTGCCTTTTGGTTACTTCTCACCTTGTGTTCAGAAGTTAATTTTTGGATGGTGATTCTAATGAATTAATGGAATTGCCTTTTGGTTAGTTCTCGCCTTGTGTTCAAAAGTTAATTCAACAGGTCTAATGAATTAATGGAATTGCCTTTTGGTTACTTTTTGCCTTGTGTTCAAAAGTTAATTCAATTGGGACATTTACCAAAACAAAGGCTAAAAGATAAATTTCAACTCTTTGAAAAATTGTCGAATACTAAAAGATGAACTCCCAATTTAAAAGAAGGTCTCGGATTTGGTACAGTGGGACCAATCGATGATTATAAATTTTTCATGGTTGTTACTAATGAGTCTCAGAAGAGGATTGCCTCGATGTAGAGGATGACTCTACTAATCAACCAATAGAAGATGCTCCCCCAAAAAAGGATTGTCTCGATGTAAAGAATGACTCCACTCCCAATTTTGCATGGTTGTTACTAGTGAGTCAGAAGAGGATTGTCTCGATATAGAGAATGACTCTGCTGATCAACCAATAGAAGATGCTCCGCCAGAGTCTACTGATCAACCAATAGAAGATGCTCCCCCAAAATTTGAGGAAGAAATTAAATCCACTGTCGATGAATTGAAAGAGATTAACCTCAGGACTGAAGAACGACCCCGACCTACATTTATAAGTTCTTTACTTGATGACAAAGAGTCCGCAAAACTGGTCAAACTACTAGCAGAATTCAAAGATTGCTTTGCGTGGAGCTACAAAGAAATGCTAGGACTGTCAGCGGAGGTTGCAGTCCATAAACTTGGGGTGGACAAGAATGTAACGCCAGTGAAAGAAGCTCCCAGGAGAATGCCCCTCANTGTTTCTACCTCTACTGAGCTTGAAAAACATGTAAATTTAGATGTTGATTCCAATGAATTTATGGAATTACCGTTTGGTTACTTCTCGCCTTGTGTTCAAAAGTTAATTCAACAGGGACACTTGTCAAAACAATTGCCAAAAGATAAATTTCAACTTTTTAAAAAACTATGGAATTCTAAAAGTCGAACTCCCAATTCAAAAGAAGGTCTCGGATTTGATACAGTTAAACCAGTTGATTATTTTTAATTTTGCTTGGTTATTACTGGTGGGTCAGAAGAGGATTGCCTCGATGTGGAGGATTACTCTACTGACCAACCAATAGAAGATGCTCCACCAGAATTTGAGGACAAAATTAAATCTACCATTGATGAATTGAAAGAGATTAACCTCGGGACTGAAGAACGACCCCGACCTACATTTATAAGTTCTCTACTTGATGACGAAGAATCTGCAGAATTGGTTAAAGTATTAACAAAATTCAAAGATTACTTTTTATCAAGCTATGATGAAATGTCAGGGCTGTCAGCAGAGGCTGCAGTCCTTAAACTTGGGGCAAAAAAGAATATAACCCCAGCAAAACAAGCTCCAAGGAGAATACGNAAAGATAAATTTCAACTTTTTGAAAAATTATGGAATGCTAAAAGTCGAACTCCCAATTCAAAAGAAGGTCTTTGATTTGGTGCAGTTTGACCAGTCGATGATTCTGAATTTTGCACGGATGTTACTAATGAGTCAGAAGAGGGTTGCCTCGATGTAGAGGATGACTCTACTGATCAACCAAAAGAAGATGCTCCACCAGAATTTGAGGAGGAAATTAAATCTACTGTCGATGAATTGAAAGAAATTAACCTCGGAGCTGAAGAACGACCCCGATCTACATTTATAAGTTCTCTACTTGATGACAAAGTTTCTGCAGAACTTGTCAAACTATTAATAAAATTCAAAGATTGCTTTGCATTGAGCTATGATGAAATGCCAGGACTGTCAGTAAAAGTTGCAGTCCATAAACTTGGGGTGGACAAGAATATAACCCCTGTAAAACTGGCTCCCAGAAGAATGCTGNTTGCCTCAATGTGGAGGATGACTCTACTGATCAACCAATAGAAGATGCTCTGCCAGAATTTGAGGAAGAAATGAAATCCACTATGGATGAATTGAAAGAGATTAACCTCGGGACTGAAGAACGACTCTACTTGATGACAAAGAGTCTGCAAAATTGGTCAAATTATTAACAGAATTCAAAGATTGCTTCGCATGAAGCTACGATGAATTGCTAGGGCTGTTAGCAGAGGTTGCAGTCCATAACCTTGGGGTGAACAAGAATATAACCCCAGTAAAACAAGCTCCAAGGAGAATGCGCCTCGAGATAGAACAACAAGTCATCGCCGAGGAAAAGAAATTGATAGACGCCAACTTTATTAAAGAAGAGCAGTACCCCACATGGTTAGCCAATATTATACCGGTTAAAAAGAAAAATGGACAGATCCGCGTTTGTGTCGACTTCAGAGATTTGAACAAGGCATGTCCAAAAGACGAGTTTTCACTACATATACCAGAAATGATGGTGGATATCGCTTCGACACATGAAATTTTCTCCTTTATGGACGGTTTGTCGGGGTATAACCAAATCAAGATGGCTCCCGAGGATGCAGCGCTTACAGCTTTCAGAACATCGATTGGAATCTTCTGCTACATAGTGATGTCGTTCGGCCTAAAGAACACCGGAGCAACATATCAACATGCAATGATGAAGAATTTTGACGACCTCATCCACAATCAAGTAGAATGCTACGTGGATAATCTGGTCATCAAAAGTAAATAGAAAATAGACCATTTGTATGATTTGAGGACCATGTTTGAACAATTACGACGATATGACTTAAAATGAATCCCCTTAAAGTGTGCCTTTGGCGTCACCTCCGGGAAATTTCTAGGATTCGTTGTCCGTCATCGGGAAATCGAGATTGATTGAGATAAGATTATAGCTATCTTGGAAATGCCTCCCCCTAAAATCTTGAAACAGCTACGTTCCTTCCAAGGGAAGTTGGCATATCTGAGACGCTTTATTTCCAATCTCTCAGGTAGGTGTCAGCCTTTCTCGGCATTAATAAAAAAGAACGCCAAATTTATTTAGGAAGAGAAAGGTCAGCAGGCCTTTGAGGATGTTAAACAATATTTAATGACACCTCCTATATTGGCAGCCCCTATCCCAGAAAACTGTTGATACTTTATACTGCGGCTTTAGATGACTCTCTTGGAGCCCTCTTAGCCCAAGTCAACGAGGAGGGAAAAGAAAATGCTCTCTAATACTTGAGTCGTCGTCGAATACCGACGGAGATAAGGTATCCACCTATTGAGAAGCAATGTCTGACACTAATTTTCGTCGCTCAAAAGCTTAGACATTACATGCTTTCTCCACACATCACCCTAATTTTCAAAGTTAATCCATTGTAATATTCGATGACCTAACCAACACTCTCCGGACGTTTAGCAAGATGGTCAATGATCTTATTGCAATTTGATATAACTTTTGTTCCCCTCCGTACCATCAAGGGACAAATACTAGCAAACTTTCTCACTGCACACTCACTGCCAGCTAGGTCCTCTCTCAACGACGAGTTACCAGACGAGGGAAATGTACTTCGATGGTGCTTCGTCAGCCTGGAAAGACAAAGGATCAGACACAGTTATACCAGGCAAGGTAGGGATCGGTTTAATCTTTATTATGCCAGATAAGGGCATGATGAGGTTCTCATACCACCTGACAGAGCCATGTACCAAAAATGAAGCAGAATATGAAGCTTTAATCACCGGATTAGAGTTGGAGATTACAATGGATATAACTGTCGGCGTTATCTCAGGGATGGTTTGTGGGGAGTTGCCCGTAAGAAGCTGTCGGTCGCTGGAATCGAAATTCCGTTGCCCGCTTTGGAAGGATGTTGAAGTATGAAATCAAACTGACCCCATATTTTTCATAGTTTAAATTGAAAGAGCACTGTACCTCAAATCCTGTATCTATACCGAAGGATAAACACAAGAATTGAGGATGAGGCTCGATCAAAATAAATTAAGGAAAGTATGACGTCCGTTTGGTCTGCGAAACCTTTGTATTTGCCGACAAGTTCCTCTATTTAATAAAAGGATTAAATAGGGTTTATATTAAGCTGGGTTTGGACATGCTTCCTATAAGGGCAAGCCCTATAGTTAATTACATCTTAAATGACCAAAGCCTTGGTCTGCAAAACCTTTGTATTTGCCGACAAGTTCCTCTATTTAATATAAAAGATTAAATAGAATATTAAGCTGGGTTCGGACATGCTTCCTATAAGGGCAAGCCCCTATAGTTAATTACATCCTTAATGACCAAAGTCACTTAAGAAGACTCTCGATAAAAATCAAGAAATATTATCTTCAAGGAATTTCAAAGGGTAGGACTCTTCAACGAAATCGGACATAGAGGTGTCAAAGGGGATTGGTTCAAATTTGGAACATTTTATTGTAGAATCCAAAGGAAGAAGAACTAGCGGTTGTCATGGATCCAGAGGTGAACCTCGGTGACTTCCCAAGCTATCCTAATGTTTGGCTTCAACTTTGAGGAGAAATATTTAGGTGTTTTATCCCGCCAATTTTATTAGTCAGGGCTTACATTCGTGTGAAATGATCACACAAATAGCCTGGAAGATATGAGAATTTAAGTCGTGACAAACGACAACCTCGGAATCCTAAGACGAGTTAGGGCTTATATTGTATAGTAGTATACAAAGGCCTAAAGATAAGGTGAGGATTTACGTTGCATAAGCAAGCAACCTCAAAGTCCTGCAAAAGCCTAAAGATAAGGTGAGGATTTACGTTGCATAAGCAAGCAACCTCAAAGTCCTACGACTTTGTTGTTTAAGTCTAAGGAAGAAAGATTGGTTTAGCTGGAGAAAATAGGTTTTGCTGTTGAAAATGGTTGTACTGCCCACCAAGCTAGCTCCAAGCTCCTGCCGCGACGAGTTTGAGTTATCTTGTGTGTCAAGTTATGATATCAAATCAGGTGGCCCTATGGTTGAATTAAATTTTATGAGAGCATATTAAAGTTGATTAGAGCGACACCGGTTAGGATCCTACGGTTCTCTCTAAATTTTATGAGGGCATATTAAAGTTGATTAGAGCGACACCGGTTAGGATCCTACGGTACCTTAAATTTTATGAGGGCATATTAAAGTTGATTAGAGCGACACCGGTTAGGATCCTACGGTTCCCACGTTCCGGTGAGGGCATATTAAAGTTGATTAGAGTGACACCGGTTAGGATCCTACGGTTCCCTTGTTCCGGCGTGAGGGCATATTAAAGTTGATTTGAGCGACACCGGTTAGGATCCTACGGTTCCCTCGTTCCGGCATCACTATTTTTATTTGGATTCACTTAGTCCAAATGAACTTATCAAACCCAACTTAATGAGTTCCATAATTTCATTTAAACTTTGAAAAGCATCATTAGCAACCATAGGATACCTCCTCCGAGGGATTCTCGATCATCCAATAGAGACGTCTAAATATAGTTGAAGTTGTAGTTTTGTGTGATGTTTGTGATTAAATTTTTGAGTTGTTTTATATTTTGAATGTTGTGGCGGTTAATTTTGTCTTGGTTCATTTTAGTTTTGGTTCTGGGTTATGGTTATGGTTAACATGCAAGTTTATGCAGGTAAACGCAAGCATGAACATGTAAAGAAAAGGCAGAAGGAAGACGACACTATAAACTGTAAAAGCGTACCTGGCGAGTCTTCTCGTTCTACCACCTGAAACTTAAAATGCATGTGAGGGCATTTATGAAGAGTAGGAAAAATAAAGTTTTGATAATTTTCCTAACCCTATGTCATATCTTGGTAAGTCCTTAAACAATTTAATTAAGGATGATTCTATTGAGCAGGGAATATTAAGTTTAATAGGCCTCTAAGGCATCCAACAAGTTAAGCNTGGAGCCCTCTTAGCCCAAGTCAATGAAGAGGGAAAAGAAAATGCGCTCTACTACTTGAGTCATCGTCTAATGCTGACAGAGGTAAGGTATCCACCTATCGAGAAACATTGTCTGACATTAATTTTCGCCGCTCAAAAGCTCAAACACTACATGCTTTTCTCATAAGGTCACCCTAATTTCAAAAGTTAATCCATTGCAATATTTGATGACCCGACCAACACTCTTCAGACGTTTAGCGAGATGGTCAATGATCTTATTGCAATTTGATATGACTTTTGTGCCCCTCCGAGCTATTAAGGGACAGATTTTAGCAGACTTTCTCGCTGCACACCCACTGCCAGCTGGGTCCTCTCTCAACGACGAGTTACTAGATGAGCAGATACTACAAATGGAATTTTCTAGTGCGCAGCACTGGGTAATGTACTTTGACGGTGCTTCATCAGCCAAGAAAAACAAGGGATCAGACACAGTTATACCAGGCAAGGCAGGGATCAGTTTGATCTTTATCACACTGGATAAGGGTATATTGAGGTTTTCGTACCACCTGATGGAGCCATGTACCAAAAATAAAGTAGAATATGAAGCCTTAATCATCGGATTGGAATTAGTAATTTTGATGGATATAACGAACGTTGCCATTTATGGTGACTCTCAACTTTTCATCCAACAAGTCGCCAAAAAAATACAGAATTCTAAAGCTAAGATTAGCAAAATACCACCAGTACGCGATGAAAATCCTAGAGCGGATTCCTGAGGTGACTTTCTACCAGATTGCTCGGGAAGAAAATGCTCATGCCAACGCTTTAACAAAACTTGCTAAGGAAATGGTGTGTCCCCCGGAGGATTCCATCAAAGTGACAGTGCAAGGAAGACGTGTCTTGTCTTGAAGTGACTTCAAAACCCTTCACAAACTTGGAAAAGAAGAAACCGTGTATACAGTTGCAGACATCAGCAAAGATTGGCGCAAGCCATTAATATAATATTTGCATACTGGAAAGTTGTCAGAACACAAGTCTGAGGCGCACCACATCACAAGAAGGGCCATGGCTTACGCCCTGGTGGGAAATGTTCTCTACAGAAGGTCATTCGACCAAATGTGGCTACGGTGTTTGAGCAGAGCCGAAGCACAGAATATTGTCAAAAAAGTACATGTTGGATTGTGTGGCGCTCACGATCGGGACCAAAAATGAAAATGAAGATCAAAAGACTCAGATATTATTGGTCAGCAATGATGTCCGATTGCATGGAAACAACCAGAAGATGTCACCAATGCCAGGTGCATGGGGTGGTCTTATGCCAGCCTCCAAATGTGTTGCACCCAACTGTTGCCTTGTGGCCATTCGAGTGTTGGGGCACAGACATAATAGGTCTGATAGACCCTCCATCCTCTAAAGGACACAGATTCATACTTGCCGCTACAGATTACTTCTCCAAATGGGCAGAGGCAGTACCGTTACGTCAGGTTACGAAACAGCACGTCCTTCAATATTTCAAGAGCCAAATTGTATACCATTTTGGAGTACCTCAAAGAATAATCTCTGACAATGGGACAGCTTTTAGAAGTACGAAGATCAACAATTTTATCAAAAGACATGGGATAAATTGGAGATACTCTACAATTTACTATCCCAGAGCAAATGATCTGGCTGAAGCCTTCAAAAAGACACTGGTATAGATTTTGAAGAAAACACTGGATGAAAATAAAAGGGATTGGCATAACAAACTATTAGAAACCTTGTGGGCCTACCGGTCGACTTTCAGGACTCCCACTCAATGTACACCTTATATGCTGTGTACATGACCGAGGTTGTGCTACCGCTAGAGATCCAGACACCATCTCTCAGAGTCGCTGTTGCCAACCAACTTACAATAGAAGAAAGCACAAAACTCAGGCTTGAAGAACTGGAGAGCTTTGAGGGAAAGCGATTGGAAGCACAACAACATTTGGAGCTCTACCAGGCAAAGATGGTAGAAGCCCATGACAAATTGGTCTGCCCAAGTACAATCAAAATTGGTGACCTCGTACTCGTGCTCAAAAGACCTAATCTTGCTCGCCGTAAAATAGGTGAAAAATTTGAGCCAACTTGGGAGAGACCATTTGTCATTGAGAAGGCTTATACAGGAGGAGCCTACCAGTTAGTGGACTTCCGGGGTGAATGACCCATGTTACCGATAAATGGATGATACTTGAAGACCTATTACACGACTTGATGCTGCTTAATATCGCTTACCTCTGCTTGCCTTTGCTTGCTTTGGAAATTTTGAAACCTTGATTGTTTTAGGGTTATCTATATGGTCGTATGTCTACGACCGGGTCCAAATTTTGTAATTAATCTCATATTTAATGAAAAATTTTAGAAAATTTTTGAACTTCACACGTTCTCCTTTCTACTTTTGGATTTAAATATTCCATTAAATTAAAACAAACTCACACATAAAATGAGTAATCTTTTTCACCAAAACAAACTGAAATTTACTTTAATGAGTACTCTGTTTCGTTCTTGTTTATGCCAAACTTCAGCCCACTGACGTTTCTTTCTGTCGTCTGCCGAAAAATGTCAGGACAGAGGTTGATCTTTGCCTTCAGGACGGCTGGAAGCTTGCACTGAACAAAGAGATGGCACCACAAGGAGGTGTCATAGATTTTGACATGGATTTCAACCACATTGATATGGACTACAACGGTCTGCTAATGGGCATAGTCAGCAATGAAGAAAAGAAGGGACTACCCTCATTGTTGAGGGTGACCACTCAGGATGACGTGTCACGCNATGTTTTAAATGACTTGACCCATGAAATTATTTTCAAAGGTTTCTCTAGTTATGGTAGACCTTCCAAAATTTATTTAGGATTTTATAATCAATATGCTAATTTCCATGATTATTTCAAGGAAATGATGTGAAATAACTTGAAAAAAATGGATCTCTATATAGGAACCTCCTCTGACTTTGAAAAAATCAGAGAATATTTTCCATTATAGAGGCTACAACATGTTAAAATTTCATGCCAAGGTAATGTGTCAATATGCATGGAGAATCAAATGATTCAAGATAGTGTTTAATTAACTAAAAATAAAATATGCACCAAATGAACTTGAAAATTACTCCACATTATTCTCCTCTGTTCACTGAGTTTTTTGTGATTTTTCTACACAAAATTATGTATTTTCTAAGTTAAGGGTATTTAAATAAATAGAAAAAGCCCTATTTATCTATTTAAACAGTGCGTGCTGCCTAGATCCTAGGCAGCTCCGAACGCATGCGTGGCGCGCTCTGGTTGGTCGCCGCCGTCCACGTAGCTGCTGACTCGGCCCGCCGTTTATGTCCCGAAGCACTGCCCGGCTCGATCTTCCCCATCCATTTGAAGCACGCTTGATCGAACGACTCCCCGTCATCATCCCCAATGGAATGATCCCGTGCCTGTCCACACTAAAACCTTAAGATCTCGGCCTAGACTCAACCAAATCACTTCGGGTTTGATCCTATGGACTCGTCTAAGTGAGACGAACATATCCATACAGTTAAAATGCCATGAAATATAGCTTAAGTAAATGGAGAATCAAAATAAACTCAGGAATAGTAAGTGAGACGAAGACATCCATACGGTTAAGGTGTCATGAAATCAAGCTTAAGTAAATGGAGGATCAAAACAAGCTCGGGAGGAGGACGAGTTTTATACCTTTGCTCTAAGAAGGGAAGCTTCGATCAGAGGTGCTCGGCACGTTCGTTGGGGTCCAAGGAGGCTAGGGATTAAGTCCCTGGTCTTTGTGTAAGGCCTAGGTATGAGTTCGATCACGGCCGGATTTTGGTGTTGGTCTGAGCTATGGTAGAGGCTTGGAAGGGGGATTTGATGGGGCTTTGGCTTCTTTCACTCTTGTGAAGGTGTGGGCACAAATAATTGAAGTATGGTGGAGTGTGGAGGTGTATTGGGCTCTGTCCTAGTTTCCTGTAGGTTTTCGAGCTCAAAATTGGGCTCCGAGAAGGGGAATGGGTGAGGAAAAATGGTTGGAATGCATTAAGAGGATCTTAGGGAAGCTCTGCGTAAAGTTTGGAGAGACCTCTCTAAGGAAATTTCAACACTTAGTTTAATGGCCATGGAGGTGGCCTTTTATAAAAATGGGGTTATGGTGCCTGTCGTGGCCAATTAAGAGGTATAATGTGGTGCTTAGGTGGAGGGCAGATTAGCTCCATAGTTTGATTTAGATGAGCTGGCCTCTAGGTTTAATTTGGGTGAGGTGCCGTGGGAGTGGCTGTCAGTTTTGGGCTTTTCCGACCACTAGGCTGGCCAGCCGGCCAGGGGGAGGTGGCTAGGAGCTCAGGAAACCCAGAGGAATCCATCACAGCAATTTAATGCAAATGTGCTTGGATTTGGCAAAGATATCTTAAGCATGTGCATTTTTGGAAATAAGATCCATTAATTTAGGGGACCTTTGGTCCATGGCTTGATTTAGGTGATTTCATGGCATTTGGACTGGTCACTAAGTCCAACTAATGGCTGTGGTGGAGTTAAAGATGGTCAAAATTGGCCAAATTGGGTCATATGGTAGTTGAAACAAATGCAATTAGGAATATTTGGGATTTATTGGAATTTTCTGGGAATTTTTGGAATTTTTGGAATTTTGGGTCAAAGAGGGGTATTTTGGTAATTTCGGGGTGCTTTAGGGGTAAAAGGCCAAGATGGGTATTTTGATAGATTTGAGGTGCCAATCATCATGAATAAGCCATGGACCAAAGGAAACCCCATTTTGGGTCCTCTACATAGTGGTCTTAGCTAAACCATAGCCCTAGGGCTAGTAGATTTAGGGGACGATCTACATGAGTATCCCAAAAGATCAAGGGATCTAGGCTAGAAATTTGAGCTCAGAGTTGTGAGTGATTGTGAGTGTAGATGAGTGCAGTGAGTGCCTTAGCTCCAGACCAACTCCCAAGGTCAAGCAATCCTAGGGGTGACTCATCCTGAGTTTCCTCCGCAGTGACCCCACCTACTAAGTACATAGAGGTTGGGAGCAATATGTGGAACTCCAGGCTGAGTGGAGAAGGGTTTGGAATTTCTAATGGTGAGGGTTCCAAGTCTAGTTTTCTAGGAAACAGGAAAAGTCCTATGGCTAGACCCTAGGCTACTAAAGAGGAAAAACTAAATCTCAACCAAAAAGAGGTCAACAAATGGACCCCCAATAGGTGTGGTGTGCTGGGCAAGCACATCGCACGTATTGGCATTGACCGACGCGATCAAGAAAAACCAATACAAATTTCTAAGTCAGCAAACTTCAGAAGTATGAGTAGAGTGTGTGTGTGATTTGGTTTTGCTGGGCAATTAGCAGGTGTGTGTTTAATCAAGCCGAGAAGTAGGGACTCTCGTTGGAGATTGGAGAGTGAACTTTGAGTTATGAAATTTCAAAGAATTCCAAAAAACGGGAGTCAAAATGTAAGTGTTGAACCCTAGGTGGGAATTGAAATTCAAATATCAACTCAAAAAGAGAGAGAGTGTGAGAGAGGGAGTCGGGGTGTAAGGACCGACCACGACCACGAATGTAAAGAATCAGAAATGTAGGCATGATTCAGAAATGAGATTTGAAATGTAGGTCAATTCTCAAAAGAGAATGTCGGAATGTAAGGACCGACCTCAAATGTAATGAATTAGAAATGTAGGATTGATTCGAAAATGAGAATTGAAATGTAGGTCAATTCTCAAAAGAAAGTTTCAGAATGTAAGGACCGACCTCAAATGTAAAGAATCAAAAATTTAGGATTGATTCAGAAATGAGAATTGAAATGTAGGTCAATTCTCAAAAGAAAGTGTCGGAATGTAAGGATCGACCTCAAACGTGAAGAATCAGAAACTTAGGACTGATTCAGAAATGAGAATTGAAATGTAGGTCAATTCTCAAAAGAAGGCGTCAGAATGTAAGGTCCGACCTCAAATGTGAAGAATTAGAAATTTAGGACTGATTCAGAAATTAGAATTGAAATGTAGGTCAATTCTCAAAAGAAGGCGTCAGAATGTAAGGTCCGACGTCAAATGTGAAGAATCAGAAATTTAGGACTGATTCAAAAATGAGAATTGAAAGGTAGGTCAATTCTCAAAAAAGGCGTCAGAATGTAAGGTCCGACCTCAAATGTGAAGAATCAGAAATTTAGGACTGATTCAAAAATGAGAATTGAAATGTAGGTCAGTTCTCCAAAGAAGGCGTCAGAATGTAAGGTCCGACCTCAAATGTGAAGAATCAAAAATTTAGCACTGATTCAGAAATGAGAATTGAAATGTAGGTCAATTCTCAAAAGAAGGTGTCCGAATGTAAGGTCCGACCTCAAATGTGAAGAATCAGAAATTTAGGACTGATTCAGAAATGAGAATTGAAATGTAGGTCAATTCTCAAAAGAAGGTATCGGAATGTAAGGTCCGACCTCAAATGTGAAGAATCAGAAATTTAGGATTGATTCAGAAATGAGGATTGAAAGTTAGGTCAATTCTAAAAAAAGGCGTCGGAATGTAAGGTCCGACCTCAAATGTGAAGAATCAGAAATTTATGACTGATTCAGAAATGAGAATTGAAATTTAGGTATCAACCCAAAGATGAAAGAATTGAAATTTAGGCATCAATTCAAAGGTATGAAAATGAGTATTTAGGTACTGATTTGAAGATGTGATTTGAAATTTACAAAGAGCTTGTGATGTTGAATTTGCGGTAGTGTGTTATGTGGAAATGTTGATTTCGAAGAAGATTTGTAGAGCCTCGTGGAGTTTTGTGTAGAATGTGAAATTCTGCGAGGATGTGTAGAGAGTCAGTGTAGATAACGATGGTTGTGTCGCGCGCACAAAGAGTAGGAAATTCNGCGCACAAAGAGTAGGAAAATTTCTAAAACGGAAGTATCCACTCAACAGGTTTGTTTTATTTTCCTGTTGTGTTTATGACAATTTAATTTTTTAAAATTTGTTTTTAAAGTTTTAATTTCAATTGGTTGATTTTCAAAAGAAATTTTATTATTTATTTATTATAATTATCTTTTATTTGTGTTTTATTTATTGTTAAAAATTTTTCGTTTCGTTCTTTGTTCATTGGAACTCTGAACCATTGCATGGTTCGCGGCTTTCATCCATCGCACAAAAATGCAATTGACAAAAAGGCAGAACTTGAAAGAAATTTCCATTAATCTGCTAATAAAGATGCTACAGATCAAATATAGGCTAATGCCTCAAAGAGAGTACATCATGTAATACACGCTGAAATGCATTGAGAGTCTTCTCAAGATATGAGTACATGATGGACTAATTACATCAGATATATGTCATGCTTGTTACAAGAAAGCAAGTAAGTCCTCTGAGCTTGGCATATCGAGCTCTTGATCAAGCAGACCTTCTGAGCCATGCTCCAGGATAAGAGTTCCCTTTGCATGTATTCAGAGGTACAACCTTCTCATAGCTCGTAAGGAAACTATTCCTTCAACTCTGGGTCTTGCTGGAATCCATATGGTATCTTACTGTCATCCATCCTGCGGAAGGTCACAGACACCCTACTGTGTCGTACTCCTCGTATGCAGTGTTTGGCCACGTCTGCACTGTTGCCCTTGAGAACAAGCACTGAACCAACTGGGAGAGGAATTTCCACAGCTCCTCTGAATTCACCAGGGCCGATTAAGTCAATTTCTTTTCCAAACAAAATATTTCTCTTACTCATGAATGAGACCGTGCAGAAAGGCCTCGCAAAGTCATGATGGTCAATGTGCGGAGGAATGCAATCACCTTTTTCATAAATATTGATGATGCAACTGTTAGGAATGCAAGTGGCAGGTAGAATATTCTACTTGACCATTCTCTTTATCATCCACTTTATCATCGGTGATAACGGATCCACCTGGTCGTATCTGAGAATCCCATGCGGATTACCCTGTCTGTCGTTTGTAAAATTGTAGCAACATCTGCACTGGATGGTGATTCTTCCCTTTCCCCGCATCCACTTCTTCGGCTTGGAGTACGTTCTTTCCATGAGAAGGCCTGCTCGACCTCTATCTCCCAAATCAAAGATGCAGTTCAGGATGCTTCTTTCATTAGTTTCAGAGAAAACCTTGGTATATAACTTAGGCCTTCCAATATGTTGATAAACTTTCCTTGAACCTCTTCGTAGAATTCAAATTCTCTTTTGTTTACCTTGCTTATTTTGTAATATTCCACCATACCGTGAGCTGGCAGCTGTCTAGGACGTTCCTTCCTCCAGGCTTCGGCGGGAATCCAAACCGGTGCTGGCCGATCCGGGATATGAGATTCAACCTCAAGCGGGATGTATGATCCTGGGCTCCATGATGCGCACTGGTCCGTCCCCAGTGGGACATACAGTTCATTTGCCACAAAATCTGGAGTCTGAGACTCGTTGGTGCTTGCAGTGTATTCTTCTAAGGTACTGAAATGCAGTAGATGTAGAACATTGCAGTTCGGGCACTCTACAAATGCGCTTGTGACTGATGTAGTGGTTGGTACCTCAACGTTGCATGTTGGGCAACCTCTGCACAAGATATCTGGGATCGGGTGTACATCTGATCCTGTCAGAAATCCTGATTCTTCATCTGTAGTAGGCAGGCTGGTAGAAGTCTCTCTCAGCTTTGGATCGTAGATATGTCCCTCAGGAATGGGGGTAAGAAAATTGCTTACATTTCTTTGGCGCTTGCGCTTCTGTCGCAGAAAGGCTCTCTGTTTCTTTCGGCTCGCATTTCTGTGTTGTGTTCTGCGGAGTGGAGTATTTGGTAGTTTTTTACTGTGGGCATGTATTAAGCCCTCGCTGGAGTAGCTATCATGGAGGGCAGTCGGTTGGGCCCCTCCATCGGATCTTGTTCTGTTATTACGTTTTTACCCTTACGTGACGCGTCATCCTGAGTGGTCACCCTCAACAGTGAGGGTAGTCCCTTCTTTTCTTCATTGCTGACTATGCCCATTAGAGGACCATCATAATCCATATCAATCTGATTGAAATCCATGTCGAAATGTATGACACCTCCATGTGGTGCCATCTCTTCGTTCAGTGCGAGGTTCCAGCCGTCCTGGAAGGCAAAGATCAACCTCTATCCTGACATTTTTTCTGCAGACGACAGAAAGAAACGTTAGTGGGCCAAAGTTTGGCATGAACAAGAACAAAATAGAGTATTTATTAATGTAAATTTTAGTTTGTTTAGGTGAAAATGATTACTCATTTTATGTGTGAGTTTTGTTTTAATTTAATGGCATTTTTAAATCCAAAAGTAGAAACGAGAACGTGTAAAGTTAAAAAATTTTCTGAAACTTTTCATTATATATGAGATTAATTACAAAATTTGGACCCGGTCGTAGACATATGGCCATTAAGATAACCCTAAAAACAATCAAGGTTTTAAAGTTTCAAAGCAAGCAAAGGCAAGCGGAGGCAGGCGACATCAGGCTGCGTAATAGGTTTTCAGGTAACGTCCATTTATCGGTAGCATGGGTCTTTCGCCCCGGAAATCCACTACATGGTAGGCTCCTCCTGTATAAACCTTCTCAACGACAAATGGTCCCTCCCAAGTTGGCTCGAATTTGCCACCTATTTTGCGGCGAGCAAGAATAGGTCTTTTGAGCACGAGTACGAGGTCACCAATTTTGAATGTCCTTGGGCGGACCAATTTGTCATGGGCTTGTACCATCTTTGCCTGGTAGAGCTCCAAATGTTGCTGTGCTTCCAATCGTTTTCCCTCGAGACTCTTCAGTTCTTCAAGCCTGAGTTTTGTGCTTTCTTCTATTGTAAGTTGGTTGGCAACAACGACTCTGAGAGATGGTGTCTAGATCTCTAGCGGTAGCACAGCCTCGGTCCCGTACACGAGCATATAAGGTGTACACTGAGCGGGAGTCATGAAATTCATCCAAAGGCCATAAGGCCATGAGCATATAAGGTGGACACTGAGTGGGAGTCCTGAAAGTCGTCCGGTAGGCCCACAAGGCTTCTAACAATTTGTTGTGTCAATCCCTTTTATTTTCATCCAGTTGTTTTCTTCAAAATCTATACCAGTGTCTTGTTGAAGTCAGCCAGACCATTTGCTCTGGGATAGTAAATTGTAGAGTATCTCCAATCTATCCCATGTCTGCTGACGAAATTGTTGATCTTCGTACTTTTGAAAGCTGTCCCATTATCAGAGATTATTCTTCGCGGTACCCCAAAATGGTAGACGATTTGGCTTTTGAAAAATCGAAGGACGTGCTGTGCCGTAACCTCACGTAACGGTACTGCCTCTGCCCATTTGGAGAAGTAGTCTGTAGCGGCAAGTATGAATCGTTCTTTAGAAGATGGAGGGTCTATCGGACCTATTATGTCTGTGCCCCAACACTCGAATGGCTACGAGACGTAACCTCACGTAACGGTACTGCCTCTACCCATTTGGAGAAGTAATCTATAGCGGCAAGTATGAATCTGTGTCCCTTTAGAAGATGGAGGGTCTATCAAACCTATTATGTCTGTGCCTCAACACTCGAATGGTCACGAGGCAACAGTTGGGTGTAGCACATTCGGAGGTTGGTGTAAGACCACCCCATGTACCTGGCATTTGTGACATCTTCTGGCAGTATCCATGCAATCGAACATCATTGCTGGTCTATAATATCCGAGTCTTTTAATCTTCATTTTCATTTTTGGACCCGACTTGTGAGCGCCAAATAATCCGGCATGTACTTCTTTCACAATAATTTGCGCCTCGGCTCTGCTCAAACACCGTAGCCACATTTGGTTGAACGATCTTCTGTAGAGAGCATTTCCCACCACGGCGTAAAACATGGCCCTTCTTGTGATGTGGTGCGCCTGAGACTTGTCTTCTGGCAGCTTTCCAATATGCAAATATTCTTTTAATGGCTTGCGCCAATCTTCGTTAATGCCTGCTACTGCATTTACGGTTTCTTCTTTTCCAAGCTTGTGTAGAGTTTCGAAGTCATTTCGTAACAAAACTCGTCTTCCTTGCACCGTGACTTCGATGGAATCCTCCGGGGGACACGCCATTTCCTTAGCAAGTTTTGCTAGAGCGTCAGCATGGGCATTATCTCCCCAAGGAATCCGGTAGAAAGTCACCTCAGGAATCTGCTCCAGAAGCTTCATCACGTACTGATGGTATTCTGCTAACCTTTGTTTTAGAATTTTGTATTGTCCGGCGACTTGCTGGACGACAAGTTGAGAGTCACCATAAATGACAACGTTTATTATATCCATTGAAATTGCCAATTCCAATCCGGTTATTAAGGCTTCATATTCGGCTTCATTGTTAGTACATGGCTCCGTCAGGTGGTACAAAAACGTCAACATACCCTTATCTGGTGTGATAAAGATCAAACCGATCCCTGCCTTGCCTGGTATAACTGTGCCTGATCCTTTGTTTTTCCTGGCTGATGAAGCATCGTCAAAGTACATTTCCTAGCGCTGCGCACTGGAAAATTCCATCTGTAGTATCTGCTCATCTGGTAATTCATCTTTGAGAGAGGACCCAGCTGGCAGTGGGTGTGCAGCGAGAAAGTCTGCTAAAATCTGTCACTTGATAGCACGGAGGGGCACAAAAGTTATATCAAATTGCAATAAGATCAATGAACATCTTGCCGAACGACATCACTATGTAGCAGAAGATTCCAATCGATGTTCTGAAAGCTGTAAGCGCTGCATCCTCGGGAGCCATCTCCATTTGGTTGTACCCCGACTATCCGTCCATGAAGGAGAAAATCTCATGTGTCGAACGATATCCACCATCATCTCTGGTATATGTACTTGAAACTCGTCTTTTGGACATGCCTTGTTCAAATCTCTGAAGTTGACACAAACGTGAATCTGTCCATTTTTCTTTTTAACCGGTACAATATTGGCTATTCATGTGGGGTATTGCTCTTCTTTAACGAAGTTGGCATCTATCAATTCCTTTACCTCGGCGATGACTTGGTGTTCTATTTCGAGGCGCATTCTCTTAGGAGCTTGTTTTACTAGGGTTACATTCTTGTCCACCCCAAGTTTATGGACTGCAACCTCTGCTGACAGTCCTGGCATGTCATTGTAGATCCATGCAAAGCAATCTTTGAACTCTGCTAGATAGTTTGACCAGTTCTGCAGATTCTTTGTCATCAAGTAGAGAACTTATAAATGTAGGTCGGGGTCGTTCTTCAGTCCCGAGGTTAATCTCTTTCAATTCATCCTCTTCAGTCCCGAGGTTAATCTCTTTCAATTCATCGATAGTGGATTTAATTTCTTCCTCAAACTCTGGCGGAGCATCTTCTATTGGTTGATCAGTCCCGAGGTTAATCTCTTTCAATTCATCAATAGTGGATTTAATTTCTTCCTCAAATTCTGGCAGAGCATCTTCTATTGGTTGATCAATAGAGTCATCCTCTACATCGAGACAATCCTCTTCTGACACACTAGTAACAACCATGCAAAATTCAAAATGATCGACTAGTCCAATTGTACCAAATCCGAAACCTTCTTTTGAATTGGGAGTTCGTCTTTTAGTATTCCACAAATTTTCAAAGAGTTGAAATTTATCTTTTGGCATTTGTTCTGGTAAATTTCCTTGTTGAATTAACTTTTGAATGCAAGGCGAGAAGTAACCAAAAGACAATTCCATTAATTCATTAGAATCAACATCCAAATTTACATGTTTTTCAAGCT